>JANAVB010004398.1:19535886-19841842 GCA_029216955.1 Iris pallida
TGTTTAAATAAATAACTAGTTAGAATAATAAAAATAATTGAAAATTCAGGAATAGGGATTACAAGTATCTTAGCTAGAGCGTGCGAGTGCTAGTGCACCTACAGAGGGAGGGGCAGGTACTTCCTCGTAGCCCCCCGCTCCAGTCGTTGGACGAGCTCTGCATGATCGTCGTTGGTAGTCTTCAGAGGGCTACGTACTACAGTATGGGATCCTACGATGCCTTTGTGGCGACACAGTCATCTAGGGTCCCCTCTGGCAGTGTGCATTCCCGCAGCCCTTATAGGAGTCGCTCGAGTCGAGGAGATCTTGCGTCGCCAGGTTGCTGAGCTGTGAGACAAGTTTTGTGGAGGATTGTAGAGCAACCCTAGTCTCAGCCACAGACGACGATGCGGCACTTACCGCACGGTTTGATATGCTTGAGCGCACCATGAGGCGAGTGAGAGGATGGATCGTGCCGTTTAGGCGGTACAGGGGATGCTGGTGGCCATGGGTGATCAGCTTTCGAGGCTGACGGCTGTTATGGATTCCTACAACTATAGACGGCTAGCCACGGAGCAGACGCTTCCTGATTGTGCTCGTATTGACACCGACTGTATCGGTTCCACTGCCTCCTCCTTCTGTTATTGATGAGTCATCACTGGTGACACTATACCGGAGCAATATAGGTTCATGCTATCCCAGATGCAGGATCGTACCCTCCTCCTCCTCCTCCTCCTGCTGACCAGCCGTAGTCCTTCATTGGACATATTTTTATGTGTTGTGTAGTGTGTTGTTGACCCATTCTTGGGTCTTTATGTATTTATTTTATCTATTTAGTGACAGTATGTGTTATGTTGACCCATTGTTGGAACATTATTAGACAAACTCTTTTTATAGCCGTTTGGTAGTGATTTTCTACACCCGGCTATTTTATGTCTTTCTTATCGTTTGATTCTGTTTATTTGATTATTGGTAGTGCATTTTCATCATCTGTCTCTATATTGTTATACCAATGTTGAGTGTTCCACTGAAGGGGTAGGCGAACCCAGGAAATTCTACGGAGGGTTGCTTCGGGTCTATTATTTGTAAACTATAATTTAAATTATAGGTAGCGACGTTTAGCAATGTCTGCCCTCGTCTAGCACGAGGGCAGACATTGCTAAACGTGTATCTGAACGTTGCTAGCATGTATCGCAGACGTTGGTAACAGTCGCTAAATATCGCTAATTTGCTGACATGGCAAAATTTGCCATGTCAGCAATATAGTCACTAAATGTCGCAAAATATGTTGCTAACTACTGAACTGTCTGTGAAGTTTAGCAACGAAAAACGTATATCGCTAATTAGCAACGAAAACGTATATCGCTATCTACTTAAAAATAGCGACGTCAACCCGTAGCTAAATATGTAGCAATAGTGACTTTTTTGTGTTAGCGTCTAGGAAATACGCGACAAGAAGGTTCATCGCTAATTTCATCGCTAATTTAGAATAGCAACATTTTCTTACACTTGTAAGACGTTCTTAGGCGTCACTAAAGTGACTTATTTTTGTAGTGTACATTCATAAATCATACAATTTCTTCCATGATCTATCCATGGGTCATGTAGGTGCAATTGTCCCATCCACGTGTCGTCTCTACCTTACTTCTATGAGAACGTGCCCCGCTTCACACGTAAGAAGTAGGCCACGCTCACAGTCAGTAGTTGATGGACGTAGGACACGTAACCCCCACTCAAGATTGTTTCTGCTAGGCGTGTCCCTAGTCGAAGTCTTCTTTCTATGCTGAATAGTGTATCCCCGTAGACGAACAGATAACTACCTCGAGTTATTCTCTTATACATAGCTGGCTCTTTATAAATCTCAAGGTGGGAAACAAAGAGTATAGATGACAAAGTAATCCACATACTCCAACCACCTGATGGCATCAACCCTTGCTCTTCATACTTTCCAGTCCCCAAAAGCTTTGTTCGATCCTTAATAGATTAGAGGAATCACATTCTGATTCGATCTCCATTGCCACATCTCTCTAGAATCTTGACTTGGATCCAAATTTTGTATTACAATATTTTTGTAATCGATTTCGAGTTGTGACAAGTTAAAAAAATTTCAATAAAGAAGAATTCTTAAACACTTTTCTTTCCATCTGGGAAAATATGAGGGTATGTCTTACTATTATGTCATCTTATATCATTATCTTTCATTATATTAATCCTTAAAATGTTTAATTTGTTTCTTGAACTTTGATTTACAGAACAACTATTGGTGGCCAATCGATACATCGATAGGACAAGTTCAAGAAGACTTACAGCGATGCTTGCTACCACAAGATTCGTGATGCGATGGATGACGTGAAGAGGATGGTTAGTCGTAGAAAAGGATGGAAAATACGGCTTAGCTTGAGTAATGGGTGGAAAATACAGACATAACTAAAGACTCCTGAATTCAAGAATAGGTCTGAGCAAGCCAAGAAGGACTGTCCTTATGCTAGATTACATATTGATGGATCGATCTCCACTGTTGTACATATAAGAAATCTGGTACACATGATAATTTAAAGTACTTAAATTTGTTACATGGTTTAATATCATTAGTTTTTCTACTAATATATTAATTAACTATTTCATAAATAGGCCGATAAGAGAGCGAAGGAGGGTGGAGAACCCTCGAGAGTTGATTTTGGCGAGGTCTTCGAACACACACACACACACAAAATAATGGACATGTCATGCGTGGTTGAGAAGGCGA
Source organism: Iris pallida (assembly GCA_029216955.1). Lineage (NCBI taxonomy): Eukaryota > Viridiplantae > Streptophyta > Magnoliopsida > Asparagales > Iridaceae > Iris > Iris pallida. The sequence continues at coordinate 19,538,612 of JANAVB010004398.1, forward strand.
GCAAAACATTTGTAAGTATTATAGTTATATTGTTTTCATTCCTATTACTATATAACTTGATTGAATAAGTTAGGATAGTTGAAAAAACTTAGGATAGCCCAAAAAAACATAGGTTATTTGAAAACATTTTAGGATATTAAAATATGGGTGTATAGGTTTTGTTTTAGTTTCTACAGACTAAGGCATCCTCCCGGGCCACTCAGGATGGGGTGGACGAGAATACAGATAGTCTATGCCTGGGCATTGAAGATAATGCCCTTTGGTTAAAGGTTTTTCGAGGGAGCAAGCAGGGCAGATGCATATATGGCATGACCTCTGTGCCATAGCAGGCATCAGTATTTTTCTGACCTCCTCCACCTGTATCATCTTCTACTCCACCTACTTTGGTCTCAGTCTTATTATAGGTTGTTATTGTTATTACCAGACTACACTCAAATATAGAGCTATGTTGCCCTGGTTGCACCAACTACTCTTGTTGTCCCTACTGACCCCAACATGGTCGAGCTGGTTTCTAGGATCTATTTGTTTTTACGGATACCATAACCCATTTATATGCCCTACCACCAATACAAGAGCAACCGTATTTATTTGTGTTTATATTTTTCGGTACGTTTGTACCTATATTTCCTTACTTTGGATGTATTTGTACTTATATTCATATTTTTTAAGAATTCTATGACATATTGTATTGGGTACATAATTATATTTTGTTTTTTCCATTTCTGGAATTTACTACCAAAATAAGTCATTTTAGAGATGTTATTAGCGACTCCGTAAGAAAATGTTGCAAATAATATGTATTTAGCGACTCCATAAAACAACGTCATAGAATGTCACTGTTTCACTACCAAAATAAGTAAAATCTGCGATGCAATTAGCGACGCATTGTCAAGGTCGCTAATATTTCTGATATTAGCAACGTAAAATTTATGTCGCTAAACGTCGCTGATTGAAAAAAATAGTGACGTTCCGCGACGTATAGTTACTACAGTTAACTTATTGGTGCTAAGAAGTCACTAAACGTCGCTGAGCATCACCATACATTTTAATATTTGTAACGTTTAGCGACGTCAATCAATTAACGTCGCTAACTGTTTAATATACATGGGACCTGCCCTATCCCAAATCCAAAATTTTCACCCCAAAATTTTCCCTCCTTTCGACCGTCGCTCCCCCCTCGACCGCCGCTCCCCCTCTCGACTGCCGCTCCTCCCTCGACCGTCTCTCCCCCTCGACGATCCCCCCCTCCGCGAGCTCCCCCTCCTCCGGGATCCTCCTCCATCGTGAGCTCCTCCTTCACTGCGAGCTCCCCCTCCTCTCCGGGCTCCTCCTCCACCGACCCTCCTCCGCGAGCTCCTCCTCAACTATCTACGCCGACCTCCCCCTCCTCTTGACAAACCCCAAGAATTGGTAAACCCTAACCCTATATTCTATCTGAGTTTAGACACGACATAGACACGAATATGACAAGATACACTAACACGATACACTATATTATATTCGTACACTGACACTGATACGATACACTGACATGATACATTTTTGTTATTCTTAATCACATTACCAAAGTTAATATCAAATTATATTCGTACACAATATTGTCAATTAAGTAATTATTTCGAAGGTAAAAAAAACCACTAGCATACTTAAATGTAGTCTACTACCAAATAAGAAAGCTTTCAAGGAGAGTCGTATACACGGACACGAAAATGACTCTTTAACTGATAACATCATGCTAAGGATACACACTCACAGTTCCCTCACAACTGACCAGAGGATATCCCATGTCCCAAATAGCAGTAAAGCAAGCTACTGCAACTACGAATGCTTCTTGAACTTGTTGTTGCTGCACAAGGCAAGCCAAGTGCTAAGGCATATTGCAAGTGCCATGTACTCTAGTGCAGGACATCCCTTGTCCTGAACCCAATCTGCTCTCTGCAGGAGCTCTCTCAACTTCCTATAGTGAGGCTAGACTCCCTCCTCATCTAACTAATTTATACCTATCCTAGGTAGTACCTGAGACCAATGCTACACACAATATCAATTAAACCCCCCTTCCTTAACTAACATGCCTTTAAACCCTTCCACCAACTTACTGCTACTAAATGGCATTAGATTGAACATGTTATAGGAAGATTGGACAAGAGACATTGGACATTCAAAATGAAGACTAACATCATCATGTTAATGAATCTGAACTAAAAAGAAAGGTAGCATGAACTAATATACATACAAGATCTCAACACTCAATAAATTTAGGAACTCTGATACCATTAATGCCAAATGTCTGATACGAGGTCAGTATCAAGACTGAACACATAGGAATTCAAGTGGAAAATGTGTGACAGTAGTACTCACACTCACACTCGAGTCTAATGAATGCAATGCAGGACAGAGCATGTGTCTATGCTACCCATATATAATACTAACTCAACCTTACCAACCATATATGTACATGGACACGGAAATGACTCTTCAACTGATAACATTCTTATATGAAATGCACACTCATATTTGTGTCCTACTAAGTGATTTTGATATCTAATATACTAAGGAGTATCCTAGTACCTACAGTGTATAGAGTATCCTAGAAGTGTAGGTATGATTGGTATATCGTAGTACATAGAGTGTATAGAGTGAGTATCCTAGTAGTATATAAGATATTTTAGAAGTAAAGTGTCCGTGTCAGCCCAAAGTAAAGTATCCAGGTCAGCCCTTCTCTGAAAAAGTAAGTTTACATCGTAAGCCTTTTTGAGGCTTTTAGAGTTTCTACCGATTACCAAAAAATAGGAAAAAGACAAATAATGAAAGGAGTAAGAAATAGTAAAAAAAGAACGAAAAAACTAGAAAAGAAAATTATAATACTTGGCATTTTTTATTTTTCGAAATGTGGCAGAACTCTGAAAGCCTTAAATGGCTTGCAGAAGTAAACTTTCTTCGAAGAGAAGGGCTGACATTGAACACGTTACGACACTCATTTAATACTCATGTGTCTATGCATCTATTTGGACAATATAATCGAATAAGTGTATCATCGTTGCAGAATTATCTTCAAATGGATATGAATTAACCTACGAAATCGTTCTGGATGTACAACCGTCATCCTGATGACATGTACGATGTGCAGGATAAATTCATAGAGGGTGTACAGTAGTTCCTGCAGTTCGCCAAGGCATTCCCTCAATACATGGACAATACCAAAATTATGTGTCCTGTGTGAGATGTCGTAACTTGAAATATCATCCTGAAGTGGAAGTCACATATCATTTGTACTCTAAGGGCTTCACGCTGAATTACTATCAGTAGATCGCGCACGAAGAACTTGTGTCTTTAGCATCGAGTCGAAGCTTTATGTGGATGTCCACAATTATGCTACTTACGATGATGGGTTGATGAACATGTTTTTGACGCGGTGAGGCCTAGTTTCGATCCGGACAATCATGATACAGTCGAGGAGGCACCGAACGCCGATGCTGCAAAGTTCATGGAGTTGCTGGAAAATGCAAGGACTCCATTATATCCTGGTTGTGAGGATCATTACCATTGGAGATGGTTACAAGATTGTTGAGCATCAAGTCCGATTTTAACATGTCGCAAGATTGCTACAACCGACTGATGGAGTTGATTATAGAGATCTTGCCTAAGGGTGCTAATTTTCCAAAAGACTTCTACCTCTAAGAGGTTGGTGAGATCGCTCTGGATGGGATACGAGAAAATTGATACATGTCGCGGGTGCATGTTGTACTACAAAGACGACAAGGATGAAGACGCTTGCAGATTTTATGGTGCTGATCGCTACAAGGGTAATGTTAGAGGAAGGTATGTCGGTGCAAGAAGCCTACCGATTCGATGCACTACTACTTGCCGTTGATGCCGCAGTTGTAGCGATTGTTTATGGTGAAGGAGACTGCAGAAAATGAGTTGGCATAGGCGGGAATAGATCGAAGGCGTGTTGGATCACCCATCTGATGGAGAAGCATGAAAGCACTTTGATCGAGAGTATCCAGATTTTGCTTCTAATACACGTAATGTCAGATTGGGGCTCTGCTCCGACGATTTTACCCCATTCGGACTTTTGGGCTCCCAGTATTCGTGTTCGCTTGGGATCGTCACTCTGTACAATCTACCCCTTGGATGTGCATGAAGACACCGTATATGTTCCTCACCGTTATTATCCCAGGTCCGAACAATCCGAAGAGGAACATCGATGTGTATTTACAGCCATTGATTGATGAGTTGATCAGCTTTGGAAAGTAGGTTCCAACACGTACGATGTTTCTAGAAAACAGAATTTTCAGATGCGGACAACACTTATGTGGACCATCAACGACTTTTGGCCTATGGAATATTATCTGGATGGAGCACGCATGGTCGTCTTTCATGTCCATATTGTATGGACCGCACTAAGGCTTTTCGTTTGAAACACGGAGGCAAACCGTGCTTCTTCGATTGTCATCAACAATTCTGTCGGAGGATCATCCGTACCGGAGAAACATGAATGCTTTTCGTGTCGGCATTATGGAGAAGGCTAATCCACCACCAAGGTGGCCCGGATATACGATATAAAAGAGGTAAAAGATTTACCAAGAGCTATTGAAGAGCCTGCTAAGGGCTACAAGTGTGACAGATTGGTCGCACTCATAACTAGACGAAAGGAGTATATTCTGGGATCTGCCATACTGGAGCACCAATCTGATTAGACATAATCTTGATGTCATGCATATCGAGAAGAATGTATTTGACAACATAATTAATAATCTAATGGACGTAAAGGGGAAGACGAAAGACAATCCAAAGGCTAGATTGGATTGAAAAAATATGTAGACGTCCTATATTATATTTGATAGAGGGGGGAATGGGAAGTTGAAGCAGCCTAAGGCAATTTTCTTATTGGAGAATGAGGATAAAGTGTGACTTTGTAGGTGGATTTAAGGCCTAAAATTTCCAGACGGATACGTTTCGATCTTCAGAAGATGCATCGACCTCAAGGAGAACAAACTGACAGGTGTGAAGAGCCATGATTGTCACGTATTCATGGAAGATTAATTCCGATTGCATTTCGGGAATTCTTACCCAGGTTGTTTGGGATCCATTGACCGAGTATAGCATATTCTTCAGAGATCTTTGTTCTACTAAGTTGCTCGTCGATCGTCTAGAAAAGCAAAAAAATAATATTAGGTAACACTGTGCAAGCTCGAAAAGGTATTTCCTCCTGGATTCTTCGACTCCATGGAGTATTTGCCAATTCATCTTTCTACGAGGCACGTGTTGGTGGGCTCGTCGATTATCGGTGGATGTACCCATTTGAGCAGCATTTAACCACCTAAAGAGAAAGATGAAAAATAATGCTCGGGTCGAGGGTTCTATTTGTGAAGCCTATATTCTCGAGAGATTACAAACTTCTGCTCGACGTATTTCAAACTTCATGTTGCTACGAATAGAACGAGAGCTTCGAAAACGACGACGGATATCAAGAATCTAATAATGGAATAGTGAAAGTATTCAATGCATCCGGAAAGCCTTCGGGAAAATGAATAAGAGATATTTGAATGACGAAGAGCTAAGGGCTTCTCAGTTGTATATATTACTCAATTGCGATAAGGATGAAGTAGAGAAGCAAGAGGGGTAAGTAATTAATGATGAGTTTACATCATCTCAATGTAATAGTATAAGCTAATATTATAGTACTAATCGGCGATTGCTTCGTTGTTTTTCAGCACATATAATGATGAGTTAAGGTCGGTTAGACCCTACATAACAGACGAAGCATTAGAACAAGAAATGAGATGTAATTTTCCTTCTGGTTGAGCGCATATGTAAGCAGCTCGGTAATTGCTGATCCCTTCTAATGCAACTGCGCAATAAATAACTTACTATCGCTTGTTTGGTATTCAGGTCGATCGTTTAATTTCACCCGAGATTGAATCAATTAGAACCCTTGCCAAGGGACCAATTATCGTCGTTAAAATATGGCCAAGTTATTGTGTTAATGGTTTTAGGTTCAAGTCGACAAATGCTCCGATCAGAGACAGCTTCCTGGATCTTGATTCCACGAAAAATAGTTATTTGTGTATCAAATCTTCGAACTACAAAGACGTCGATCCAGGCAATGATTTCTTTGGCATCTTGCGAGAGATTGTGGAGTTGACATATAATTATGGCAGAGAACCTGCTAAGATCGTATTGTTCAAGTGTGAATGGTTCGATCCGATAGAAAATCAAGGTTGGAAAATTGACAAGCATGGTCTTGTGGATATAAACTACAAGCGTAGATATCAAGGCTACGAACCATTTGTCCTATCAACTCAGGCTCAGCTCGTGTACTTCGTAGCTTATCCGAGACGGGGAACAATGAGGTCTGAATGGTGGGCAGTATGCAAGACTAAAGCTAGAGATACCTTTGACGTTGACGAAAAAGCTTATCAGGAGGACGAGCTACCTCTTATAACAAATATCGTTGATGTGGACTCCACGGAAGTTACTCATTACACGACTAATAATGTAGAAGAGGTAGAATTATCCGAAGAGGAAGAGAAGGCGAAGATGAAAGTGAATATGAAAGGAAGAGGAAGATAAGGTCGAGAAGATGAACAAGATGAATATTCTGAAGATGATTGAGAGAGATGTACTTTTATTTTCTTATTATGTAGACTTGGTTATTATCTAGTCTTAGTTATTATCTGGACTTCGATATTTTTGTAGAATGTACTATCTGAACTTAAGTTATTTCTTATAGAATGTACTATCTGGATTTAGATATTTCTTGTAGAATGTACTTTCATATTTCTGACTGTAGAATATACTTAGATATTTCTTGTAGAATGTACTTTCATATTTCTGACTGTAGAATATACTTAGTTATTATCTAGTCTATGTTATTTGTTGTATCATCATATGTTGTTATCAGGTATGACAGGATGATACGGAGCATTCGACATGTCCCGAGGTGGAGGACGGGGTTCTCGTCCGGTACTTCCTACTAGTACTAGCTCTGGATCCTCGTCGTCGAGTACTCCAGTGTATCAATCAGTACCTCCGCCTGCTACGATGTTACATAGCATATCTTCTGGGACGAGTAGTTCCAGGCCTGACACTGCTCCCTCGTCTAGAGTTCCTTATGGTGACACTGCTCCCTCCTGCTAATACGACAATGGAGAATATGAGCATATGGAGAAGGCTGAGTCGACACTGGACCAGTATCAGGCAGATAATCTGTGCGCACTTCCGGAGGAGACGAGGACGAAGATCTGGACCGACAGTACAAAGTAAGTGTTTTGGTTTATCATATATATCGTTTATTTCTTTATTCATAATAAATTTATTTTTATGAATGTAATTATCTTTGTATAGATATCGTCCACCGTCGGTACAAAGATGCAAGGGCCATTTTCTGAGGTACAATTATGGAAGCCCTGGATAAACTACTCTGATGCACCGGAGGATAGAAAGAACTTCTGGTTTGCGCAGTTCAAGGTAAAAGTATATATGGTTCTAATATTAATCATCTTATTTATGTATATTATATAACTGACTAAATTGTTTATTCTAGCAAACATATTTCTATCTACCGCACCGGGCCGAGTTGATCGAGGAGATGTTTACTGCCGTCGCCGCCAAACTGATCCATGATGCTATTAATGACCAGAAGGCTCGTGATCACGCCAGAAAGCCAATCCAAGGTTGGATCACCTCTGATCAGTGGACTACGATGAAGGCTAGGTTCAACGTGCCTAGATACAAGGAAAGGTCTGAGAAGGCCAAGGCGGCTAGGCAGAAGGCATCCAAGTGGTGCGGTGGGTCGATCCCGATGACGGAACATTTTGTCGTTTGGTATGTTTTTTTATTTTAGAAATATTATTTTAATGTAAGTTTGATTAATTTTATAAATAGTACTAAATAATATATTTTTAACAGGTAAGGAAGGGTGGTGACGCCAACATGGTGACCGTCTTCTTGGCCACCCATCGGAAGGGCGGAAAGCTTATTGACGAGAGGGCCGAGCAGACCTATGTTAGTATTACAATACTATTTATTAATTTTAATACTTTGTGTTAGTTTTAATATAACTTATTAAATATGCATGCAAATAAATATTCATGTAGTTAGTAATAATAAGTACATTAGAGATTAGAAATTATAGACTATCCATACTTTCTAGGCCGACTATCTTAAGCTTCAGGAGCGGGCGGCTGCTAGTGCACCTACTGCGGGAGAGGCCTGTACTTCCTTGCAGCCCGCTCAAGCTCCGTCGACGGACAAGCTATGGGTGACCACCGCTGGTGGTCTCCATAGGAGAACGTACTACGATACGGGATCCTATGGCGCCCTAGTTGCGACACAGTCCTCTATGGCTTCCGTTGCTAATGTGCATGGTCCACAACCCTCACAGGAGTCTTCCCGAGTCCAGGAGATGGTTGCTTCTATCCGTGACAAGATGCTGCGACGGATGCAGGAACAGCAGCATACGGACGATGCTATGCTCCAAGCACGATTGGATGCGCTCGACCGCAGCATCATAGAGGTCAGGAATATGACTGAGAGGACAGAGCGTGGCATCACTGATCTTAGAGCATCGATACAGCGCAGCATGACGGAACTGCAGGCATCACAGCTGTCCATGGGCGAGAGGCTGACGTTGATGTTGGATTCGATGGTTAATAATAGTACGAGGCTGTTATCTACCATAGATTCATACAACCAGCGACTAGCAACGTTGGAGCAGATACATCCTCCGGGTGCTCCTTCATCATCACATACGTCACTGCCTCCTTCATCGTCATCGACTCCACCTGCATCGGTATCGATTTCATGGAAGGAGTATGAGCTATTCTAATCACTTAGGCACGGCGGTGCCCCTCCTGCTCCAGATCCCCAGTAGTTCTAGTTAGGACTGTTTATTTCTTGTTTGTGTAGAGTGTTTATTTCTGTGTTGACACATGATATTGGATTTGTGTAGACTTATCTCATTGTTTGATTGGCTTTGTAGATTATCTTCGTGGGTATTTATGTGTATACATTAGACTTAGTTGTGTAGTCATTGGATATTGGTTGTGTAATGTACTATTAATTTTTATCATATTCTATTTTATTAATCGTTTCAATTGTATGTGTCATTACCGATGTTGAGTGTTCCATCGAACGGGTCGGCGAACCCAGGGAATTCAACGGAGGGCTGCTCCGGGTCTATTCATATTAAATGTTCATCAATAAACTGTAGGGATACTACACACTAGCAGAATATGTCATTATGTTTCCTATTTTTTATTTTTTTGCAGATTTTAGCGAAGTTTAGCGACGTTTAGAGACGCTGAATAGCGACTACAAAGACGTCGTAAAATGTCGCTAAAATCTGCAGAAATTTATTACAGAAAGCAGTCGTTAAACGACGCTAAACGTCGCTAAAATCTGCTTATGTCTACCGACGTTTATCGATTGCATATACATCGCTTAATACGTCGACGTTATCCAGCGACGTTTATACGTCGCTTAATCAGCCGACGTTTATCGACTGCACATACGTCGCTAATTTGTCGACATGGAGTCGGTCAACATCGACAGTTTAAGTGACGTAGAAATGTCACTGAAAAATATCGCAACAACGATGTTTTGCGATGTTTTCCTTGACAGCGACTTCCATAAATGCGACAAGCGTGAGAATGTCGCAGAAAACATCGCTGAGCCGTTTTAGCGACGTCTTTCTTCGTATTAGCGGCATTTCTTTATGTCGCTAATATGTGAAATTTTGGTAGTGTTTGTGACATATAGCAACAACGTTTAGTATTAGTAAAAAAAGTGCCGCTGGAGGTCGCTAAACGTCGCTAACTTTTGTACAATAGCGACGTTTAGCGACGTCTTTTTTCTGGGGTCGCCCTTTTTTTTTAAATAGTTGTGTCGTTTAACAATGTCTAAAGCAGACGTTGTTAACTGTTCAATATATACGGGACCAGCAGCTTTTCCCTAAAATCAAAAATTTTCCTAAATTTTTTTGCCTCCTTTCCCGCTGTTCCCCCCCCCCCCCCCCGACCACTGCTCCGTCTCTGTCACCGCTTGCCACCACTGCTCCCCACCGGCCACCACTGCTCCCTTTCGGCCACTGCTACTCCCCCTTCGGCCACCGCTACTCTTCCTTCGACAATCGTGCTCGGTCGACCTCTCCCCCACCAGGCTCCCTCTCCACCAGGTTCCTTCTCCTCTTAGGCCACCCCTCGTCAGTCAATGCCCCTCTTCTGCGGCCACCCCCTCCTTGATCAGGTAAACCCTAATCCTAACCGGACATACACACACACACGGACACAGATATGACACATGGAAATGAACACGATACACATGAATACGACACGTACACACAAACTTTTCTACCCACAGCAGCCCTCACATGAAGAATAGCATCCAAAGACTAACCCTTACACGAACTTCTCTACCCATAAATGCCGATGCCCTAAAATTCTCCAAGACTAGTCCTCCCCAATTGGTTCAACTTTTTCTATTACACATATTAGAACTATTTTATTTGTGAGTATAAATTTATAAAATTTGTATATATGTTATAAATGTATAACACGGACATGTTGTTAAGATATGATACATACACGTTAACATGAATTGATATTGACACGGTATCCTAAAATTGTTATATGTGTTGACAGACCCTAAATTTATAAAATTTAGCAGTGTATATGAGTGTTGAGTGGTAGAGTAGTAGATTATCGGGCGGTAGGTGTGTATGTGTATATATTTGAGTGAGGGATGAGTGAGCTAGTGAGGGTTAATAATCTATATAGATAGATACATATATAAGGGTATAGAAATAGCGACGTTTGAACGATGCTATTACTTTTGCAAGCCTTTAAACAATTTGTATCTATCTTACAGAAGTATCTAAAAATGGATATAAATTACTACCTACGACATCGTTCATGGATGTACAATCGTCATCCTGATGACATATACGGTGTACGAGATAAATTCATAGAGGGTGTACAGCAGTTCCTGTAGTTCACCAAGCGTTCTCTCAGTACATGGACAGTACCAAAAGTTAGTATCCGTGTATGAGATAACGCAACTTGAAATATCATCCAGAAGTGGAAGTCACATATCATTTGTACTAGAAGGGTTTTACAACAAATTACTATCAGTAGATCGTGCACTGAGAACTTGGTCGGAGCCTAATTTGGATGTCCACAACCACGCTATTTACGACAATGGGTGGATGAACATGGTTTTTGATGCGGTGGGGCCTAGTTTTGATCCGGATAATCATGATGTAGCTGAGGAGGCACCGAATGCCGATGCTGTGAAGTTCATGGAGTTACTGGAGAATGCAAGGACTCTATTATATCCTAGTTTTGAGGATCATTCACTATTGGAGGTGGTTACAAGATTGTTGAACATCAAGTCTGATTTTAACATGTCGCAAGAATGCTACAACCGACTGATGGAGTTGATTATAAAATCTTGTCGGAGGGTGCTAAGTTGCCTAAAGACTTCTACCGATCTAACAGGATGGTGAGATCACTCTGGATGGGATATGAGAAAATCGATGCATGTCACAACGGGTGCATGTTGTACTACAAAGGCGATAAGGATAAAGATGCGTGCAGATTTTGTGGTGATGATAGCTACAAGGGAACTAGTAGAGGAAGGTATGTCGGTACAAGGAAGCCTACCGATTCGATGCACTACTTGCCATTGACGCTGTGGTTGCAGAGGTTGTTTATGGTGAAGAAGACAGCAGAAAACGTGAGTTGGCACAGGCGAAAACAGATCGAAGGAGTGTTGGATTATCCATCCAATGGAGAAGCATGGAAATACTTTGATAGAAAGTATCCAGATTTTGTTTCGGATCCACGTAATGTCAGATTATGGCTTTCCTCTGACGGTTTTACCCCTTTCGGACTTTCGGGCTCCCAGCATTCGTTTTGGCCTATGATCGACACTCTGTACAATCTACCGCCTTGGATGTGCATGAAGACTCCGTATATGTTCCTCACGGTTATTATCTCGGGTCCGAACAATCCAAAGAGGAACATCGATGTATATTTACAGCCATTGATAGATGAGTTGAATCAGCTGTGGGAAGTAGGTGCCAACACGTACGATGTTTCTAGAAATCAAAATTTTCAGATGCGGGCAGCACTTATGTGGACCATCAATGACTTTTGTCCTATGGAATGTTATCGGGATGGAGCACTCATGGCCGTATTTCATGTCCATAATGCATAGATCGCACTAAGTCTTTCTACTTGAAACTCGGAGGCAAACCGTGCTTCTTCGATTGTCATCTACAATTCTTGCCGAAGGATCATCCGTACCGGAGGAACAGGAATGCTTTTCGTGCCAGCATTATGGAGAAGGCAAATCTATCGCCAAGGTAGCCTAGATACACAATATGGGAAGAGGTAAAAGATTTATCAAGTGTTATTGAAGAGTCTGCTAAGGGCTACAAGTGTGACAGATTTGGTCACACTCATAACTGGACGAAGAGGAGTATATTCTGGGATCACATATTGCTACTAATAGAATGAAAGCTCCGAGAAACAACGATGGATATCAGGAATCTAATGATACAATACTGAAAGTATTCAATGCATCCGAAAAGCCTTTGAGAAAAATGAAGAAGAGATATTTAAATGATGAAGAGCTAAGAGCTTGTAGCACCCAGTTTCTAAAATGAGAGTAATTTTGAACTTTTGTATTTTATTATTATTTAATAATGTTATTTAAATCATGATATGATTTATGGTGATTTTTAATCAATTTAAAACTATTTAAAACCATGACTTGTGATTTTTATGTTTTGCTAGTGCAACCCTAGAGACTGCATGACCTAGAGACTAACCATGACCATGGAGACCTAACCAAGTGATTAGGATGACTAATTGTGACTTTTTAGCCTAGGGATATTTTGGTCATTTTGGACTTTTTAATGAAAATGAATTTTGATTGATTATTATGGTGCTAATCTTTTATTAGAGACTAGCCTAGTTTTGACCTAACTTAGATGCTAATGATGTTCATGGAGGTTTAGTAGAGGGTTAGAGACTTAATGGCTAGGTTAGACTAATATCTAGATATTATGTTAGTATGATATTTTAGGCTAAATGTCAAGAAAGATTACTTTAGATGTGAGCCCTTAGATTGGCTAGAATTGTGTGGAGAAGCCTTAGCCACTCATCTAACCTTGCAAAACCCTAACCCTAGCCTTTATCAATAGCCATCAAGCCTATCATTCCCCTATTTAATCACATCATCAAGGTTCTTGCCTCTTTTTAAATACCTACATAAATCCCTATTAGTGTTCTTCCCCAAACCTTCACCAATTTCTCATTTCTGCACTAAATTGGACCAAACCAATTGTGTTGGACTCCCCTACAGTAGAGGATACCAATAGTGGGCAACTAGCAAGGATTCTAGGGCTTGGGATCATTACAAGTGGGAGAAGAGCTCTCATTTCAAAGCCTATTCATTGAGGTTTCACCCTCAATAGGTAAAACCTATCAAACACCTTTAAATTCCCAATTTCTTTCCATAGATGCATCCATTTAGGGTTCCCCTAGGTGTAGCCCAAGTTTGGTAGGAACCCGTGACCATTTAGTGTCCGTATCGGACACGTATCGGTATGTAGGAATAGGTGTTTGATGAAATGTCTAAACCAATGTTTTGTTCATTAATTTAAAAACTAATTTCATGATTGTGTAGCCCTATATGTGTACTTTGAATCCCCTACAAACTGAGCACGATTTGGACTTATGTTCGTGTCCAAAATGGATACGAACATGCTGTACAATGCTGCGGCGCACTATCCTGCTACCCAAACGTGATTTTTCAGTGGACACGCCACGTGGACACATCAAACTTTACACAGGGGTAGGGGCAATGTTTGAAAAGGCTCCCCCAAAGTTTCGTGTCGAGTTGTGTCGTGTCGAGTGAGAAATCGATCGTGCACTGAATTTGTACACACTGTACACGCGAGAAAATCTGCACTGATACACGTCTCATTCACGCGATACGGCTCACTTGGACATGATACAGACACATGTACATGAAGCCCTAGACCTACCCTATCTACTGACACGACCCCATGACCATTGAGTGGACACGTTGTGTCCTAGACTGATCGGCAAGGGTACACAAGGCTGTACATGCCCAGTCTCTGATACCTGTGTTCGACCCACTATTTAGACATAAAATGGGACTCTGTTTGGACACGTTTGACACTCACACGTGTTGACACACCTTTGTATGTACACAGGACACAAGTAACATACCCCCCTAACAAGATTGGTTGATTTGGTTTTGGTTGAACTAGGGTTCGAAAAATATGTTTTGACTGATACATGTTTTGCATTCCGAAAATGAGAATATGTGTTAAATTCAAATTTGGGGATTTTAAAATGGGTTCATACATTTACCTTGGTTTTATTGTTTCCAAATTGGGTTTCTGATTTGTTTGGTTATCGATTTGGATTTTTTGGATTCAAAATAGATTTATTTGATACTCTGAAATATGGTGTTTTCAAATGAGTTTCCTAATTACCTACGTTTGAATGTATGTATATTGGTATGATGTAGGTAAGTTCCTTTAGTTTCAGTTAAGAAGTTGACTTTGTAAGTATAGAGTTATATATATATATATATATATATATATATATATATATATATATATATATATATATATATATATATATATATATATATGTATCTATTATAGTTATGTATATATAAGCTAAATTATATCTATATATATGAAGTTAGTATATATATATATATATATATATATATATATATATATATATATATATATATATATATATATATATATATATATATATAGAAGTTGTATCTATAGATGTATGTATATATATATAAGGAAATCATGTATATATATATATATATATATATATATATATATATATATATATATATATATATATATATATATATATATATATATTATATATATATATCTATATATATATATATATATATATATATATATATATAGTATTTTTTGTTTCTTTTATATATATATATATATCTATATATATAGATATATATAATTTATATATATCTATATATATAGGATATATATATAGTATATATATATATATATATATAATATATATATATATAGATATATATTATATATATATAGAAAAAAAAAATATATATATATATATATATATAGATATATATATATATATATATATATATATAGGAAATATATATTTTTTTTTTTTTTTTTTTTATATAGGAAATATATATATATATATATATATATATATATATATATATATATATATATATATATATATATATATATATGTATATATATATATATAGGAAATATATATATATATATATATATATATATATATATATATATATACATATATATATATATATATATATATATATATATATATATATATATATAGGAAATATTGGAGTAGGATATAGTGAGTGTGGGTTAAGAGTTTGAGTGGAGTTTAGATATAGAGGAGTTAAGGTTGTGGATACCAAGGATATAGCATAACTTTAAGTTAAATACTAGGTATATATATATATATATATATATATATATATATATATATATATATATATATATATATATATATATATATATATATATATATATATATATATATATATATATATATATATATTATAGATATATATAGATAGATATATATAGGAAATATAGATAGATATATATATATATATATATATATATATATATATATATATATATATATATATAGGAAATATATATATAGATATATATATATATATAAAAATAAAAAATAAATATATATATATATATATATATATATATATATATATATATATATATATATATATATATATATATATAGGTATCCTAGTATATAGGTAGTGTTGGAGTAGGGAAATAGAGCAGCAGGTTATTGGCCTGACTTGGCCTTAGCTTGCTAGATGGGTGACCTGGCTTGGCAGCTTGCCAACAGCAGCAGCAGTGCAGTGAGCCAGCAGTGAACAAGGCCACTGCCTGGCTCTGTTTGGCCCTGGCTAGGCATGGTTTGGCATGGCTTGACATATTGTATAGCAGTAGTAGGCTTTGAGCCTTGCAATAGCAGCAGGGACACTAGGTAGATGGCAATAGGCAGGCCTTGGTTTGACAGGGCAGTAGCAGTAGGCATTAGGCTTGAGAGTGACTGTGAGTTGGAGGAAAGTTAAGTTAGTGTGAGAGTTAGGAGTTAGTGTGAGAGTCATGATTTAGTGTGAGGGTTATGAGATAGTATTGGAGTAGGATATTGTGAGTGTGGGTTAAGAGTTTGAGTGGAGTTTAGATATAGAGGAGTTAAGGTTGTGGATACCAAGGATATAGCATAACTTTAAGTTAAATACTAGGTATATATATATATATATATATATATATATATATATATATATATATATATATATATATATATATATATATATATATATATTATACATGCATATGTAAGGTAAGGTTAGACTTTAGGATTTTGCACAGATATTATAAGTAGGTAATGTAATCCATGTATGAATGTAAGTATTGTACCTATATTGTACTAAGACTAGTATATAGAGTGGCCCTATAGATTGTTGTTTAGACTTTAATTGACTAGTACTAGACCTAGAATGACTTGATATTGAACCTAATAGGCTAAATTGACTAGAATTGACCAAAAGTCAAAATTGAGTCAATAGTGACCAATTGACTTGGTTGACCGAACCCCAAAGTTGACTAAGAGTTGACTTTGACCTAGTTTGACTTAGAATCATGTAGTTTGTATTTTAGATTTCTATTATTATAATTTGAGTACTTAATAACCTGTTTTACTCTAAATAGGACTCTGTGATACCAGTTCGGACATCTATTCATATCAGTCATTCAGGGTGACAGGCGAGTACATTCTCTGATCATTTCATACTTGTTAGGATTTATATTCTTGCTCTAGATTACTTTACATGATGTTGTCACGTTATTATCACGGATTGGTACTATATGGATCTTGTCATGCGATATTATCCCCCTCGAGGTACATCAGATACAGTTGTCATGTGCTTTTCACGAACATCTTGTATTTCATGTACACCGCTATTCATGTATACTCTTCTGCAATCTTGTACTCTCATGATCACGTGAACAAACATGATAAAAATATCTTGTACAAGGTAACGTAACTTGACTGGATCCTTGTGTATTGATTGGGGAGGGTGAGTAGAAAATGGTTATGTGATCGAAATCCCATCTTATGAAATCTTGTAAAAATTATATATATGTCTATTGTACACTCACGTATGATGGAGTTACCCTTGTATTGTCCTAACCCGTTTATATAACCATCTCATGCTCTAAATCACAAGTTATTTACAGTTCTTACTTATCTTGTATATAGATATTTCCAGTTATCAAATCACTCTCGTTTTCATATATATTTCCTTACAGTCTATGTATCTTACTCTTTTGCATGCTTTATATTTCCTAATATGATATGAACTGCGTGAGATGTATTATGCTCGCTCATGTCCTGACTGGACCTGTTGAAAATATTACAGATGATGATGGTGACTACCCTACCTTCTATGGGGCATATGGGGGTGACATTCAGGACCCTGAAGAGCATCTAGCTCAGTAGAGGGTGCCTAGTTTAGTCTAGTACATATAGCATTCAGTTTGTATCAGATTGTTCCGATTGTTAGTTGAGACTTAGTTATATTTAGGACTTGTATTTATTTGTGTTGGATATCTATATGTGTGTTGTGATGACTTTACTTATATATTCAGTTCTTCCTTTTTATTTTATTCCATATCGTGCTCTATCTTCCCTAGACTTGTGATTGAGATATAGAGTTAAGAACTTGTAATTGAGATATTGAGATGTTATATTATACCTCCGTACGAAGATGATATATTTATATCATATTATTGTTAGATGTTAGATGTTATAGATGACCTATACAGCGTTCTACCGTCGACATTGTGGCGTAGGCTGGACGTACCCACGTTCTCGTGCCCCTAAACAGGGTGCGGGTCGTGACGCGTTTAGTGGTGGTCCATACTGGTCGAGTTTATGTAGTGGTATTCGAACTAGAGTATCATTACAGCCTGCAGTAGGATTAGGATATATTTTTGAGGTACTCAATCACATCTAGGAAAAACTCTTAACTGAATTCCTGCCATCTAAATTCTTGTTGAAAATTGTTTCCTTTGAAAAAATCGTCCTCATTTGATTATTTCGCTTCTTTTTCAGTATTGATTTTCTTGTTTGATCTGTCTCCAGGATGACAGTGACTCGAGCTCAGGCAGCTGGATCTAGTACTGCCCTGGAGAGGTTTGGTCCATCGAGGCCTACTGTTCTGGAGGAGGAGGAGGTCCAGATGGCTGTCTCTGCTGCCCCTATTGCTCCTGCATCCAGGTGGGAGTAGCAGCAGTAGTATCAAGAGGTCTTTCACCTTCAGTTGGGAGGCCTTCTATCGTTATTCCAGAGACTCTTCTGCCGCCACTTCCGATACCGACAGATGTGTTGCAGATGTTTGCGCTCCTCCAGCAGATGATGGAGACTCTGGGAGCGCAGACAGAGGCGTCTCAGCGGCAGTCTGAGACTATAAGGCAGAGCATGGAGAATGCTCATCAGCTTGTACTAGCAGCGGTCGAGAAGGTTGCTACAGCTCCGGTTCAAGTAGCTCAGGGCCAGGAGCAGCATCAGCAGCAGTCAAGGCCTGGATCAGTATTAGATTTTAAGAAGATGGTACCCCGGGAGTTCAAGGGGACTGAGGGCATTCTTTATGCCGACGACTGGCTAGAGGACGTCGAGCGGAGTTTGGATCTAGCAGAGCTTCCGAAAAGGCTGTGGGTGTCAGTCGCGGCTAGTCAGTTCTTTGATATCGCTTTGATATGGTACCGTACGGATCCTCGTGCATCAGTTAGAGGATTGACATGAAAGAACTTCCGAAGACTATTCAAGGAGAAGTTCTATCCGGATGTAGCTCTTAGCGCGCTGGATAACCAGTTTGCAGGACTGGTGCAGGGGAACTCGTCTGTGGACGAGTATGCGGCAGAATTCTTTTGTCTGAGTCGATTCGTTCCAGGGATGATTCAGGATGAGAGAGAGAAGGCCCGCAAGTTCAGGAGGGGCCTGATTCACGCAGTGCGTTCTCGTACTTCTGGGCGTCGCGATGCGACCTTTGAGCAGATCCTGATAGACACACAGATAGCGGAGGAGGACTTCGGCCTCAAGCCGAAGAGGAGAAGTGATGCCTTGGGATCTAGTTCTAGTACAGGGCCAGCCAAGCGCCCTCACATTTAGCAGAGGCCAGTTCAGCAGCCGTTTTAGGGCCAAGGACATGTACTTTACCAGTAGGCACCCAGGCAGCATCAGCACACTATGTGTAACTTCTGCAAGAAGTAAGGTCACGGGTGGGACGACTGTAGAAAGAGGCAGGGCCTGTGTTTACTTTGTGGTTCAGTAGAACATCAGTTGAGGGAGTATCCCAAGAACTCAGCATGATTGGCTCAGGCAGCAGTAGGAGCTAGGGCTCCGACAGGGCAGCAGACTGGACCACCGTTGCAGACTCAGCAGCAGAGGTTTGTCCAACATCAGCAGCAGGCTAGGGAAGGAAAGCAGGGGCGAGCTTTTTCCATGGCAGTCGAGGATGCACAGGTAGAAGGAGAGCTGATTGCAGGTTCCAATCTTTTCGATTCTATTTCCGTATTTGTCTCCTTATAACTGTCTTGAAATTCGATTCTATATGTTCCTTGTAGTTGATAAATTTTGTTCGGATATTTCATTGTGATTGATTTTCTTCTGAGATAAGTCGTATGGGCTAGGTCGCCTCAGTTATGGGATCTAGAGTCTTCTATAGTCATGTTAGCTGGCATAGTGAGAATATATAGTCAAATTTTGGACGTATTTTTGGGTGTAGGAATTTAAGGTTTCCGCGGCCAAGCATGCGGCAATACAAAAATTTTAAATACCATGATTATAGAGGTATGTACCTTAGTCAAGGACTCTATGATTATCGTAGCCTTGTTCACTAGCATGTCGGAGGTTCTGAGTATCATAATTTTGGACAGACGCATATGATTATCGAACTGTGTTTTTGAGACTGTGATTGTTGGGGTGTTTGACCTAGAAGGAGTACGACCATCTTAATTTCGAGGACGAAATTTTTCTAAGGAGGGTAGACTTGTAGCACCCAGTTTCTAAAATGAGGATAATTTTAAACTTTTGTATTTTTTATTATTTAATAATATTATTTAAACATGATATAATTTATGGTGATTTTTAATCAATTTAAAACTATTTAAAACCATGACTTGTGATTTTGATGTTTTGCTAGTGCAACCCTAGAGACTGCATGACCTAGAGACTAACCATGACCATGGGGACCTAACCAAGTGATTAGGATGACTAATTGTGACTTTTTAGCCTAGGGGTATTTTGGTCATTTGGACTTTTTTAATGAAAATGAATTTTGATTGATTATTGTGGTGCTAATCTTTTATTAGAGACTCGCCTAGTTTTGACCTAACTTAGATGCTAATGATGTTCATGGAGGTTTAGTAGAGGGTTAGAGACTTAATGGCTAGGTTAGACTAATATCTAGATATTGTGTTAGTAGGACATTTTAGGCTAAATGTTAAGAAAGATTACTTTAGATGTGAGCCCTTAGATTGGCTAGAATTGTATGGAGAAGCCTTAGCCACTCATCTAACCATGCAAAACCCTAACCCTAGCCTTTATCAACAGCCATCAAGCCTATCATTCCCCTATTTAATCACATCATCAAGGTTCTTGCCTCTTTTTAAATACCTACATAAATCCCTATTAGTGTTCTTCCCCAAACCTTCCCAAATTCCTCATTTCTCCACCAAATTGGACCAAACCAATTGCGTTAGACTCCCCTACAGTAAAGGATACCAATAGTGGGCAACTAGCAAGGATTCTAGGGCTTGGGATCATTGCAAATAGGAGAAGAGCTCTTATTTCAAAGCATATTCATTGAGGTTTCACCCTCAATAGGTAAAACCTATCAAACACCTTTAAATTCCCAATTTCTTTCCATAGATGCATCCATTTAGGGTTCCCCTTGGTGTAGCCCAAGTTTGGTAGGAACCCGTATCCATTTAGTGTCCGTATCGGACACGTATCGGTGTGTAGGAATAGGTGTTTGATGAAATATCTAAACGAATGTTTTGTTCATTAATTTAAAAAACTAATTTCATGATTGTGTAGCCCTATATGTGTACTTTGAATCCCCACTGACTGAGCATGATTTGGACTCGTGTTCGTGTCCAAAATAGACACGAACATGTTGTACGATGCTGCGGTGCACTGTCCTACTACCCGAACGCAATTTCTCAGTGGACACGCTACGTGGACACGTCAAACTTTTACACAGGGGTAGGGGCAATGTCTGACAAGCCTCCTACAAAGTTTTGTGTCGAGTTGTGTCGTATCGAGTGAGAAATCGACCGTGCACTGAATTTGTACACACTGTGCACGCGAAAAAAATCCGCACTGATACGCGTCTCGTTCATGCGACACAGCTCACTTGGACACGATGCAGACACATATACACAAAGCTGTAGACCTACCCTATCTACTGACACGACCCCATGACCATTGAGTGCACACGTTGTGTCCTAGACTGATCGACATAGGTGCACAAGGCTGTACATGCCCAGTCCCTGATACCTGTGTTCGACCCACTATTTAGACATAAAATAGGACTCTGTTTGGACACGTTCGACACTAACACATGTTGACACACCCTTGTATGTACATAGGACACAAGTAACATACCCCCCGACACGATTGGTTGATTTGGTTTTGGTTGAACTATGGTTCAAAAAATATGTTTTGACTGATACATGCTGTTTTACATTTCAAAAATGAGAATATGTGTTAAACTCAAATTTGGGGATTTCAAAATGGGTTCATACATTTACCTTGGTTTCATTGTTTCCAAATTTGGGTTCCTGATTTGTTTGTTTATCGATTTGGATTTTTGGGATTCAAAATGGATTTATCTGATACTCTAAAATGTGGTGTTTTCAAATGAGTTTCCTAATTACCTTGGTTTTAATGTATGTAAATTGGTATGATGTAGGTAAGTTCCTTTAGTTTCAGTTAAGAAGTTGACTGTGTAAGTATAGAGTTATCTATATATATGTATCTATTATAGTTATGTATATATAAGCTAAATTATATCTATATATTATGAAGTCAGTATAATATATATATATATATATATATATATATATATATATATATATATATAAAATATATATATATATATATATATATAATATATATATATATATATATATATATAGATATATGTTGTATCTATAGATGTATGTATATATATATATATATATAGAAAATCATGTAGATAGATATCTAGATATATATATAGATATATGTCTATATAGGTATCCTAGTATGTAGGTAGTATTGGAGTAGGGAAATAGAGCAGCAGGTTATTGGCCTGACTTGGCCATGGCTTGCTAGATGGGTGACCTGGCTTGGCAGCTTGCCAACAGCAGCCGCAGTACAGTGAGCCAGCAGTGAACAAGGCCACTGCCTGGCTCTGTTTGGCCTTGCCTAGGCCTGGCTAGGCATGGTTTGGCACGGCTTGACATGTTGCATAGCAGTAACAGGCTTTGAGCCTTGCAAAAGTAGCAGGGACAGTAGGTAGATGGCAATAGACAGGCCTTGGTTTGACATGGCAGTAGCAGTAGGCATTAGGCTTGAGAGTGACTGTGAATTAGAGGAAAGTTAAGTTAGTGTGAGAGTTAGGAGTTATTGTGAGAGTCATGATTTACTGTGAGGGTTATGAGATAGTATGGGAGTAGGATATTGTGAGTGTGGGTTAAGAGTTAGAGTGGAGTTTAGATATAGAGGAGATAAGGTTGTGGATACCAAGGATATAGCATAACTTTAAGTTAAATACTAGGTATATATATATATATATTATACATGCATATGTAAGGTAAGGTTAGACTTTAGGATTTTGTATAGATATTATAAGTTGGTAATGTAATCCATGTATGAATGTAAGTATTGTACCTATATTGTACTAAGCCTAGTATATAGAGTGACCCTATAGATTGTTGTTTAGACTTTAGTTGACTAGTCCTAGACCTAGAATGACTTGGTATTGAACCTAATAGGCTAAATTGACTAGAATTGACCAAAAGTCAACATTGAGTCAATAGTGACCAATTGACTTAGTTGACCAAACCCCAAAGTTGAGCAAGAGTTGACTTTGACCTAGTTTGACTTAGAATCATGTAGTTTGCATTTTAGATTTCTATTATTACAATTTGAGTACTTAATAACCTGTTTTACTCTAAATAGGACTCTGTGATACCAGTTCGGACATCTATTCATATCAGTCATTCAAGGTGACAGACGAGTACATTCTCTGATTATTTCATACTTGTTAGGTTTTATATTCTTGCTCTAGATTACTTTACATGATTGTGTCACGTTATTATCACGGATTGGTACTATATGGATCTTGTTATGCGATGTTATCCCCCTCGGGGTGCATCAGATACAGTTGTCATGGGCTTTTCACGAACATCTTGTATTTTATGTACACCGCTATTCATATATACTCTTATACAATCTTGTACTCTCTTGATCACGTGAACAAACATGATAAAAATTTCTTGTACAAGGTAACGTAACTTGACTGGATCCTTGTGTATTGATTGGGGAGGGTGAGTAGGAAATGGTTATGTGATCGAAATCCCATCTTGTGAAATCTTGTGAAAATCATGTATATATCCATTGTACACTCACGTATGATGGAGTTACCCTTGCATTGTCCTAACTCGTTTATATAACCATCTCATGCTCTAAATTACAGGTTATTTACTGTTCTTACTTATCATGTATATAGATATTTTCAGTTATCAAATCTCTCTCGTTTTCATATATATTTTCTTACAGTCCATGTATCTTACTCTTTTGCATGCTTTATATTTCCTAACATGATATAAACTGTATGAGATGTATTGTGCTCGCTCATGTCCTGACTAGACCTGTTAAAAATATTATAGATGATGATGGTGACTGCCCTACCTTCTATGGGGCATATGAGGGTGACATTCAGGAGCCTGAGGAGCATCTAGCTCAGTAGAGGGTGCCTAGTTTAGTCTAGTACTTATAGCTTTTAGTTTGTATTGGATTGTTCCGATTGTTAGTCGAGACTTAGTTATATTTAGGACTTGTATTTATTTGTGTTGGATATCTATATGTGTGTTGTGATGACTTTACTTATATATTCAGTTCTTCCTTTTTATCTTATTCCATATCGTGCTCTATCTTCCCTAGACTTGTGATTGAGATAGAGAGTTGAAAACTTGTGATTGAGATATTGAGATGTTTTATTATACCTCCGTGAGAAGATGATATGTTTATATCATATTGTTGTTAGATGTTAGATGTTATAGATGACCTATACAACGTTCTACCACCGATACTGCGGCGTAGGCTGGACGTACCCACGTTCTCGTGCCCCTAAATAGGGTGCGGGTCGTGACATAGCTGCTCAGTTGTATATATCACTCAATTGCGATGAGGACGAAGTGGAGAAGCTACAGGGATAAGTAATTAATGATGAGCTGGTTTACGTCATCTCAATGTAATAGTATCACTATAAAAAAAGTTGCCTTTTAGGACGACACTATTAGAAACGCTAGTCTAAACGTCCTAAACAATTAGTTTTGGGGATGACTATATTTTTGGTAACAAAAAATTGTATTATTTTAGACAGATAAAAAATTGGATCTCTTATTTGGGACTATTAAAAAATTTTGTCCCAAATAAGATGCAGGAATCCAATATTTGGTGGCTCATTCCCAAATTTTTTGGAAAACGTTTTGATCCAAATAAAAAACATCATATATATCTCTCTCTCCCACCTTTATCTCCCATAACCCCTAAAATTCTGGTGTTCTCCTCATCCACCTCTCCTTAAACCCCCAAATCTCCTACTCTCTCTCTCTCTCTCTCTCTTTTCATCCTTATCTATATGCCCTCTCCTCATCCACATCTCCCAAAACCCCCAATTCCTTCCCTCTCTCCCCATCCTCAGTTACAGCTGTCTCTCCAGCTTTCGAAGAACCCCCAAATCTCTTCCTAACCCTAACCCGCTCAAAACCCTAACCCTAGAAACCCTCCATCATTCAAAACCCTACAACACAACGGGGAACATCGGTGGTGCCAAGATGGTGAGGGGCTCTCTCTCGGGAACTTTTCTTTCTCTAACTCTCTCACTCTTGATCTCAGGTCGTCACTCAAAGAGTGAAGGAATCCGAGATCACAGAGCTGGACTTTTTGCTCCTGGTATGAATTTTCAATAGTTTTCTATAATTTTTATGGAATTTTTCTCGTTTTTTTCAGTTCTAGGTTCGACCGATGAGATTTTTGATCGGTATAAGAGAATGATTCACTGCTCACGGTATTTTTTTGACGAGTTTCTAATTTTTTATGCTACTTGGGATGCTTCCATGGAGATTCAGACCAATGAGAATTTTTGACTGGTTGTGAGTGGAACTAAGTTCTGCGTAGAGCTAACTGCCAAGATATTTTAGTATGATGGGGCCACCAGTAGAATCTGTATGATCCACCTATAGAATCCATTATAATTTACAAGATATCCTACTCTTGTTTGATAAATTCTACCCTCTAATTGTCCATAGCACTCTGCAAGTTCATGTTAGGAAATTAATCATATCGACCCTTCTTCTTCAACTGTTACAGTGTCAAGGATGAGAACCTTTTACCCCTACATATGTTCTTAATAATTATAGTTACTCTCATAGTCACTAACCTTGTTCAAAGCACATAAAACAAACTCGCATTGGTTTGTTAAGAATCAAATGGATTCTTCTAAATAAGTTGATACTGCATGCCACTTATTTGACTTCTTCCTAGTTCTCATGAATGCCCTAGTAGAATATTAATTCTACTGCTAGTTGGTATATATCATGAGATTTTCTCTAATTTGACCTAAGCAATCATTGAACTTCCTTTGACCTTCTTTCATACTAAATTTATTGTACGGGTCATTATCAGTTTTGATTCTTTTCTTGCTATTTTTTACTTCCTTATGAATTCATAAAGGTTTCTAAGGCTGTCATTCCTATCATAACTTTGAAGCCACTATTCTTTTATTACCTTTACTACTTCATTATTCCAATGTCAAAGTTCCATCATTACTAATATGCTAATTTTGTGATGGAAATAAAAAGATGTAACTAGTCTTCTTACCCTTTCATCTGTTCAAAATAAATAGATTAGAAAGGTCATTAAATAATAAAGTAGAAATAGAAATTAGATAATAGTGAAAATGAAGTAGTGTAGGTTGCTTCTTTTGTTGGCTTGTGCTATAGCAATTAGCTACTTGTTAGTTGTGTGAAATGCTTATTGACTTCGAACTGAGTTCAGGAAGTATGTGGAGTTGTTGGAGTCTCATAAAACATTATTTATTGAAACTAATTTACTTAGGTAGGTACACCATATAAAAAACTCGACGCGTTTTGCAAGTTTTAACTTTATTTTTTTTAATGCTCTCATTTTGCTAGCTTACATCTTAAGTTAGTTGCAAGTAGCTAATCAAATGGTTATTGGTGCATATATATAAGTAGCTTCGAGACTAGTAGCTTTGGAGTATTTGACAGTTAGCTTCTGCATTTTTATATTTTGAAATATACATGTGCCTTATGGATACTTTTATAAATATTGATATTCAAAATTCAGAAGTTTTCTATATTTATACTTGTTTAAAATGTACCTAACTAGTTGAGCGATGAAATGATGTAACCAAAATTCTCAAAATTTGATTCTTTCCTTGCTAACATTTGTCTAACTAAAATAGTCAGGCATCATGTTTTACCTAAATAAGTTACTTTGTATTGTGATATTGAGTTCTCTATAAAAGGTTGATGATAAGGGAATTGGGCATGGCATAAGGCTACCTTGTTCATAGCTACCTTAGCTAGGACAAACGGATATTGTGTTAGATTAACAGCTGGTCACAATTTTTTTTATCAAATCTATTGCACAACTTTCTCATTCTCGATAACTGAAGGATATCCAATGGATATGGCTTGCATGATGGTAAATATGTGTTACTTATTCTTTTCCTTCTTGTCAAATTTTATAAGCAAGCCACCTTTTTACATTTAGTTATTTATGTTTAACTTTTTCATGCCATACGTATATGATAGGGATGAGGAGGCTGAAATGTTTAAGGGTTTTGCTTGACCAAAACACTCTAGTTGGTTGTAAACCGATTTTATTACCATTATACTCACTAAACTACAGTAAAGCTTGCATTGGTTTTCTTTTTAGATGTTCATATCTAGACTATTTGATGTTCTTGTGTTAGTTATCAGTAACTGAACGATATCTAGACTCTTTTATGTTAATATCTAGACGCATGAAAAATGGTAGTTTAGTTTCCATCCCATATACACACTAAAGTACAACTAATTTGATCGAATTCCTCTATTGTTTGGCTGTTAGCATTAGTCTAAATTTACACTGTAACAGTACACGAATCTGCTCTTCTCTGTCCCTTACATGCCAATTGAATTTACATTGTGCCTTAAATATGCAAATTTATTACATATGCTATCTAGTCTCCTTCCTTCAAATTTTAGTCTTACTTGGTATTATTCTTGCATCACTTCCTAAGCATAGCAGCATAAGCATAACAGTACCTAGTTTATAGAGGCTATCTTTAAATGGCAAGCAGAGTCTTCATCACTAATATTTGAAGATCCTTAATTGCCTATTTATATGGGTGCTTATTGCAGTTTAGGTTTTGGCCATGTATGCAAAGTCAAATAGAGTATGTTCATTATAGTATATTATTATGCGCCTCTTGTATGTAGTCACTGAATTGATAGATTTTTTTTTGATTAACTCAATCATTCTGCTTTATATCAGGTTGAAGCTTTAGGTGTACCTAAGTGGAGAATTATAACATCATTTTTTGGCTTAATTGTACTTTGATACCCTCAACTATTCCCGTTTTTTAACTTACTACCTCAACTATTTTTTTTAAATTGATACCCTGAATTTTATTTGGACAATAATGTCCCTGCCTAAAATTTAAAACTATCCCCCAAACCCTCCCCCTATCCCCGCTCCACCCTTCGGCCCCAACCCCTCCCCCCCCGGCCCCCTTTTGGCCAGCCGCCTCCGCCCCACCATTCCTCCGCCCCGCCCGCAGCAACCCCCACCCCCGCCCCCTTCCGTTACCCCCCCAGCCTCCAGCAGCAGCACCATCCCCACCTCCCCCCCGCTCCGGCCACCCACCCTCCTTTCTCCCACCGACCTCCTTTTCCGCCTCCACCGGAGAGGGAGGGGGTGAGGGGGCATGGGGAGAGAGAAAGAGGGAACCAGAGGTAGTTTAGGAATATTTTGGGTTTTAGGTATTAAGTTGGAAAACTAAAATAGTTGAGGGTATCAAGTTGTTGAGTAAAAATGTTTAGGGTATTAAGTTGAAAAACAGGAATAGTTGAGGGTATTAAAGTGCAATTAAGCCTTTTTTGCAGATCCTTCAAATGAGTTTGGTTGATTTTACAAAAGAAGGAAGATGCCACTTCTTAATAGAAAATCATTCTGGGATCATTTAGGGTTGGCTTTGGTAGATAATGCTTAATGATGTGAAAAGTTTTAGACTTTGTTTTGTAAATGATGGAGATAACACTTGATTCTCTAATTTTGAGTTCATTTTGTGAATCATGAAAGGACATCTAAATGATATAGCCTGTAATGATGTGATACGGCCTGTAAACAATGTGATATGACCTATAAACAATATTCATTTTGTAAGATGCTTTGTGTGATATGGCCTTATATATGTATTGTGAGTGTATGTTTTGTATGCACAACAGGGAATCAGTAATTCTATGATAATTGGAACAACTGTTATAATTTTTTATTTTGAGCGTATATTTTGTATGCACTGCAGGAATAATTCTATGAGAACTGGAACAACTGTTATAATTTTTTAAGTATATGTTTGGTATGCACATCAGGGAATCAGAACTGGATCAACTGTTATAAATTTTTGGGACGGATCTGTGTTATGTAATAAAAGTAAACTATATTCTTTTGTGACATTTGCCTAAATTATTAGGATGGACACTATCTGTAACAAATACCTAATATTTGGGACGACATGACCAACCGTCACACAAAAATAAAGTTTCACAATCTTTTGAGACGGCTAATTTTTTTATCCTTTAACAGTATTTAGGACGGCAAAATCCGTCACTTAAGCTTTTGCCATGCCACCCTAATAGCACTGTTTGAATCTGTCTCAACTGTCGTCCCAAATAATATTTAGAACGGTAAAAGCTCTTTTTAGAACAGTTTTTTGTTGTCCCAAAAGGCCACTTTTTTGTAGTGTATAATCTAATAGTATACTACTAATCGGCGGTTGCTTCATTGCTTTTCAGCACATATAATGATGAACTGGGGTCGATTAGACCCTACATAATAGACGAAGAATTAGAACAAGAATTGAGACGTCATTTTCCTTCTTGGTTGAGTGCATATGTAAGTAGCTCGGTAATTATTATTTTTAATGCAACTGCACAATAAATAACATACTATCGCTTCTTTGGTATTTAGGTCGATCGTCTAATTTTATCTGAGACTGAATCGATTAGAACTCTAGCCAAGGGACCAATTACTGCCGTCAAAATATGTCCAAGTTACTATGTGAATGGGTTTAGGTTCAAGTCAACAATTGCTCAGATCAGAGACAACTTCCTAGATCTTGATTCCACGAAAAATATTTGTTTGTGTATCAAATCTTCGAACTAAAAATACATCGATCCAGGAAATGATTTCTTTGGCATATTATGAGAGATTGTGGAGTTGATATATAATTATGGCACAGAACCTGCTAAGATCTAGTTATTCAAGTGTGAATGGTTCGATCTGATTCAAGATCAAGGTTGGAAAATTGACAAGCATGGTCTTGTGGATATAAACTACAAGCATAGATATCAAGGCTACGAACCATTTGTCCTATCAAGTCAGGTTCAGCTCATGTACTTCATAGCTCTATCCGAGACGGAGAACAACGAGGACTGACTGGTGGGCAGTATGCAAGACTAAAGCTAGAGATACCTTTGACGTTGACGAAAAAGCTTATTAGGAGGACGAGCTACCTCTTATAACAAATATTGTAGATGTGGACTCCACGGAAGTTACTCATTACACGACTAATAATATAGAAAAGGTAGAATTATCCGAAGAGGAAGACGAAGACGAAGGCGAAGATGAAAGTGAAGATGAGGAGGAAGAGGAGGTCGAGGAAGACGAACAAGATAAATTTTTTGAAGATGATTGAGAGAAATGTACTTTCATCTTGTTATTATGTAGACTTCGTTATTATCTAGACTTCGATGTTTATGGGTGTTATTATATAGTATTGGTTATTAGCTAGACTTTGATGTTTTTGGATGTTATTATCTAGACTGGCTATTATCTTGACTTCGATGTTTCTGTAGAATGTACTATCTGTAGAATGTACTTTCTGTAGAATGTACTATATATCTTTTTTGTTATCATCATATATTGTTATCAGTTATGACAGGACGACGCGGATCATTCGGCAGGTCCCGACGTGGACGGAGTTCTCCTCTGATACTACCTACTGGTTCTGAATCCTCGATGTATAGTACTCCAGCGTATCGACCAGCCATATCTCCGACTGCCACGACGTTATGTGGCAGCACTCCTAGGACGAGTAGTTCCAATTTTGAGACTATTCCCTCGTCTAGCGTTCCTCCTACTTAGGGAACCATGAAGACAGATGAGCAGATAGAGGAGGTTGAGCCGACGCCAACACAGTATCAGCAAGATCCTCTGTGCGCACCTCCGGACGAGACGAGGACGGAGATTTGGGCCGACGGTACAAAGTAAGTGTGTTGGTTTATCATCATATATATCATTTATTTCTTTATTCATCATAAATTCACTTTTTCATGAATATAATTATCTCTGTATAGATATCGTCCCTCGTCGGTACAAAGGTGTCTGGGCCACTTTCTGAGGTACAATTATGGTAGCCCTTGAATAAACTACTCTGATGCTCCGGATGATAGGAAGGCCTTCTGGTTTGCACATTTCAAGGTAAAAGTATATTTGGTTTTAATATGAATCATCTAAGTTATGCATATTATATAACTTACTAAACTACTTCTTCTAGCAAACATTATTTCTATCCACCGTACCGGGCCAAGTTAATCGAGGGGATGTTTTATGTCGTCGTCGCCAAGGTGGTCCGTGATGCTATTAATGACCAGAAGGCTCGTGATCGCACCGAAAAGTCAATCCAAGGTTGGATCACCCCTGATCAGTGGACTACGATGAGGGCTAGATTCGACGAGCCAAGGTACACGGAAATGTTTGAAAAGGCCAAGGTGGCAGACAGAAGGCATCAAAGTGGTGTGGTAGGTCGATTCCGATGACAGAACATTTTCGTCGTTTGGTATGTTTTTTATTTCAGATATATTATTTTAATACAAGTCCGATAAATTAGTACTAGGAAAAATATTTAATTTTAGTACTAAATAATATATTTTTAACAGGTAAACTGGGATGATGACGCCAACATGGTGACCGTCTTCCTGGCCACCAATCAGAAGGACGAGAAGCTCATTGATGAGAGGGCCGAGCAGACCTATGTAAGTATTACAATACTTTGTGTTAATTTTAATATAACTTAGGAAATATGCAAATAAATATACATGTAGTTAGTAATAATAAGTTATTATATATTAGCAATTATCGAGTATCCATACTTTTCTAGGTCGTGTATCTTAAGCTTTGCGAGCGGGCGGCTGCTAGTGCACCTATAGCAGGAGAGGCTGGTACTACCTCGCAGCCCTCTTCAGCTCCATCGAAGGACGAGTTGTAGGTGACCGCGGCTGGTGGTCTCCATAGGGGTACGTACTACGGTACTGGATCATATGGTGCCCTAGTTACGATACGGTCCTCTAGGGCCTCCACTGCAAGTATGTATTGTTGGAAAAGAAACGCGGAAACCTTTCCCCAAACCGGAGAGTACCTGCGAGAGGACCGAGCAATACAACGCACAAACCCAAAAACAAGCACACAAAAACAATCCACGCAGACATAGAGAATTTTTGACGTGGAAACCCTTGCGGGAAAAACCACGGGACGATCGGAGTCCAACCCTGAGAAGCCTCCACTAATGGAATAGAAGAATTACACCCTCTACAAACTCCTCCCGATCCAAATCGGATCCCCCAACACTCAGAGATAAGAACAATGATTACAAGGCTACGAAGAGCGAGAACGACGAGTAGAGATTACCTGAACACGATCTCCTTCGAATAGCGACCTTCAATTCTCCGTCTTCTTCTCCGAAGTTGTAATGGCACTCTTGCCTCCTTCCTCTCTCAAACTTGTGTTTCTTGCGATAATGTTGCACTTATAAATTAGGGTTGAGAAATCTCAATATAACTCCCTAATCCCGTAACCAACCTGGACCGTTGGATTAGATCCAATGATGAAAACTCATCCAGAAATCTGCTTCAGCCCCCGACGACACAGAGTTCGGCCACAACTCTGTGTCGAGCATCAAGAACCTCACGCCACAATGCTGGAGTGGCCAGACCGAGTTCAGCCCGAACTCGCCATGGGACCGAGTTTGGCCCGAACTCGGATCCCCTGTTCCAGAACCTCCCATCTGGGCAGCAACAGCAGCAGCGACTCCGCGTCGCCTACTTCCCGAGCTTCTTCGACACACGAACGGCGCTCGTCGCACTCCGGGGCCTTATCCACATAGGTTAGGAACCCCACCCACTCCAACAAATCTCCCCCTTTACAACTATGGGTAGGATGTCGTCATCCCGACGACCTGCCTGCAGTACTCAAACTTCCCCCTTCGTAAAATCTTCGTGAACATATCAGCTCCGTTGTCATCTGTATGAACCTTCTCAAGCTCCGCGTCCTTCTTCTTAACCACATCCTGTATCCAATGATACCGGGTCTCGATGTGCTTGGACCGGCTATGAAACATCTGATTCTTCACAAGGTGGATAGCACTCTGACTGTCGCAAAGCAAAGTATACTGCTCTTGCTTCAGTCCCATTTCCTGCAACAGCTTCTTCATCCACAACAGCTCCTTACAAGCCTCCGTCGCCGCAATGTACTCTGCCTCTGTCGTCGACAAGGCAACACACTTCTGCAACCGCGACTGCCACGACACTGCTCCTCCCGCAAACATCATCACGTAGCCCGAAGTCGATCGCCTCGTGTCTACATCTCCAGCCATATCAGCGTCGGTATACCCAACCAGCTTCGGCTCGTCACCACCAAAGGAAAGTCTCCAACCAGCAGTGCCCTGAAGATAACGTAGAATCCACTTGACCGCACTCCAATGTACCCTTCCAGGATTTGAAAGATACCTGCTAACCGTACCAACTGCATGAGCAATATTTGGCCTCGTACACACCATAGCATACATCAGGCTTTCCATAGCTGAGGCATATGGAACCCGCTCCATATCTTCCTTTTCTTCCTCGGTAGATGGACACTGTTCCTCAGTGAGCTTAAAGTGAGCCGCGAGGGGAGAACTCACTTTCTTTGACCCGTCCATCCCGAACCGCTGAAGTACCCGGTGAATGTACTTCTTTTGGGACAAGTGTAGCAGCTTGGACTCTCTCTCTCGGCTGATCTCCATCCCAAGAATAGTCTTCGCTGTGCCCAAATCCTTCATATAGAAGGCCGCGCCCAGTTGGCACTTCAGTTCCGCTATCCTAGTGGCATTCCGATCCACTAATAGCATATCATCAACATAGAGCAACAAAATGATGAAATCATCATCGGTAAAATACCTCACAAATGCACAATGATCCGACGTCGTCCGTACATAACCATGCTCCCCCATAAACGACTCGAACTTCCTGTACCACTGCCTCGGAGCCTGCTTCAGACCATACAAGCTCTTCCTCAACCGGCAGACCAAATGTGACTTGTCCTTCTCACAGAATCCCTCCAGCTGCTCCATGTACAACTCCTTCTCAAGATCACCGTGGAGGAATGCCGTCTTCACGTCCATCTGCTCGACCTCCAAGTCGAGACTGGCTACTAATGCTAGCACCACCCGAATAGACGAATGCTTGACGACAGGCGAAAAGATCTCATCATAATCCATGCCTTTCCGCTGACCGTAGCCTTTGACTACCAGCCTCGCTTTGTATCGAGGGCGAGTAGCATCATCCATCTGCTTCACTCTGAACACCCATCGATTCTTCAAAGCCTTCTTGCCCTTTGGCAACCGCACCAGATCATAAGTGGAATTGGTGTGCAAGGAACTCATCTCCTCCTACATAGCCACCATCCACTCCTGCCTGTGTTCGTCTTCCATAGCCTCTGCGAAACTTTCGGGCTCCCCCCCGTCAGTCAATAGCACATACTCATCCGGTGAGTATCTCGTAGATGGTCGACGATCCCTGTCACTCCTTCTCAGTGGAGCTACTGGTGCTGGCTGTATACCGACAGCCTCCGCCCCTTCAGAAACTACCTCTCCGGCATGCTCATCCTCCTGAGGGACACCCTGACCACTATCAGCAGGCTGATGATCAAGGTTGGGAGCAACTCCATGTACCGGCTCCCCATAACTAGATCCTCTGCGATGTCCTCTAGAAACTGCTCGAAGCGAAATGACTCTAACTCAGGCAATTCCTCAGCCTCAGAAGGCATCTCGGAATCCTGAGTGTTGGTCATGGTCTGATCCTCGACGAACACCACGTCCCTGCTTCTGTAGAGCTTTCCTTCCACTGGGTCGTAGAGTCTATAGCCAAACTCATCCCGACCATAGCCGACAAAGACGCATCGCCTCGTCTTCGGCTCAAGTTTGGTCCTCTCGTCCTTCGGTACATGCACGAAGGCTTTACAACCAAACGCCCGCAGGTGACTGTATGACGGCTCTTTGCCGTACCATACTTTGTCAGGCACATCACCCTGCAAAGGAGCACTAGGAGACAAATTAATAATATAAGCAGCTGTGAGAAGAGCCTCACCCCAATAACTGCCCGGCAAGTTTGCTTCTGACAGCAAACACCGTACCCTCTCCATCAGTGTCCTGTTCATGTGCTCCGCTATACCATTGAGCTGATGTGTCTTTGGCGGAGTCTTCTGGTGTCGTATCTCTTGCTCTCTGTAATACGCATCAAAGGGACCGATGTATTCGCCGCTATTGTCGGACCGAACACACAACAACTTCTTGCCCGTCTCCCTTTCAACAGAGGCCTAAAACTCCTTGAAAGTAGGCAGCACCTGATCCTTGGTCTTTAAGGCATAGACCCAAACCTTCCTGGAACAGTCATCAATAAAGGTTACAAAGTAAGAAGCACCACAAAGAGATTTTACCTTCATAGGACCGCAGACATCCGAGTGAATCAACTCGAGCAACGCCGGCTTCCTCGAACTTGGGTGACTTTGGAAAGACACCCTATTTTGCTTCCCAGCTAAACAGTGCGTGCACTTCTCCAACTTTGTAGACCTGAGCCCCGAAATCACTTTCCTGTTCACCAAGTAGCTCATCCCCTTCTCGCTGATATGGCCGAGCCGCCTGTGCCACAACTCGGTAGACGCATCACTGACTGCGTTTATCTCCTGTGCCCCCTCTGCGCTCCCCTCCATATAGTAGAGACTGGACTTCTTGCTTCCTCTGGCAATCACCATCGAACCTCTGGAAAGCTTCCACTGACTGTTCCCGAAGAGACTGAAGAATCCCTCGTCATCCAACCTTCCAACCGACACCAGATTGAAACGGATATCAGGAACATGACGAACATCCTTGAGAACAAGAACCGCACCCGTCTTCGTTCTCAAATGCACATCTCCAACGGCAACCGCCTTCGACACATCTCCGTTGCCCATCTTCAACACGCCGCAGTCGCCTGTCGTATAAGTGGCAAACAGTGCCCTATTGTGAAATACATGTGCTGAAGCCCCTGAGTCCACCAGCCAAGAATTGTCATCGCAGGCGAGGTTAGTAATGACCTCATCACCTACGATGATCACATCGCCTCCATGTACCGAGGCCGCCGCTGTAGTATTCTCTTCTTGCTTCCCCTTGTCGCCCTTCTTCTCTCTCTTCCAAGCGAAACAATTCCACTTGATATGGCCCTTCTTACCACAATGGTAACACTCTGAGTCCTCGTAACGACCCTTGGACTTCCCCCTGCTCTTGTCTCTGCCACCACCTGGACCCCTACTTTTGCCCCTTCCGTGGCTCTCTGAAACAAGTGCCTCTGAGTGGTGGGATGTGGATGAAGTGCCCTGAGAATGTCTCCGCATCTCTTCATTCAACACTCCGCTCTTGGCAAACTCCAGACTGACCACGCCCTCTGGAGCAGAAGCGATCATAGATACTCGTACGGTCTCCCACGAGTCTGGCAAAGTACACAGCAGCCATAGTCCCTGAACTTCGTCGTCGAACTTGACTCCCATAGAAGATAGCTGGTCAACCACGCCCTGGAACTCACTCAAGTGATCCAAAATAGACGCCCCATCCTTGTATCGCAGACCCATCATCGTTCGGATCAGGAACAACTTGTTTACCCCGGTCTTCTTCGCATACAAGGATTCCAGCTTATCCTATAACGTCTTCGCGTGCTCAATATTGGCAACGTGGTTGTACATGTTCTCATCAACAAACTGCCGTATGTACCCGCACACCTGTATATGCTCGAATATCCAGTCCTCCTCGGATTTATCACTGGGCCTCTCGGATGCAAACACGGGTAGATGCAACTTCTTGACAAATAGCAAATCTTTCATCTTGCTCCACCAATAATGATAATTTGTGCCATTTAGATTCACCATGCGCACCGGCTTCGCGTCCATCTCTCCTCTCTGGTTTCTCTGTCAACTACTGACACTCCTTCTGAATTCCAGAACCTGGCTCTGATACCACTCTGTTGGGAAAAAAACGCGGAAACCTTTCCCCAAACCGGAGAGTACCTACGAGAGGACCGAGCAATACAACGCACGAACCCAAAAACAAGCACACAAAAACAATCCACGCAGACACAGAGAATTTTTGACGTGGAAACCCTTGCGGGAAAAACCACGGGACGATCGGAGTCCAACCCTGAGAAGCCTCCACTAATGGAATAGAAAAATTACACCCTCTACAAACTCCTCCCGATCCAAATCGGATCCCCACAACACTCAGAGATAAGAACAATGATTAAAAGGCTACGAAGAGCGAGAACGACGAGTAGAGATTACCCGAACACGATCTCCTTCGAATAGCGACCTTCAATTCTCCGTCTTCTTCTCCGAAGTTGTAATGGCACTCTTGCCTCCTTCCTCTCTCAAACTTGTGTTTCTTGCGATAATGTTGCATTTATGAATTAGGGTTGAGAAATCTCAATATAACTCCCTAATCCCGCAACCAACCTGGACCGTTGGATTAGATCCAATGATAAAAACTCATCCAGAAATCTGCTTCAGCCCCTGACGACACAGAGTTCGGCCAGAACTCTGTGTGGAGCATCCAGAACCTCACGCCACAATGCTAGAGTGGCCAGACCGAGTTCGGCCCGAACTCGCCATGGGACCGAGTTCGGCCCGAACTCGGATCCCCTGTTCTAGAACCTCCCATCTGGGCAGCAAGAGCAGCAGCGACTCTGCGTCGCCTACTTCCCGAGCTTCTTCGACACACGAACGGCGCTCGTCGCACTCCGGGGCCTTCTCCACATAGGTTGGGAACCCCATCCACTCCAACATGTATTACCCACACCCCTCGCAGGAGTCTGCCCATGTCTAAAAGATTGTTCACCGTCAGATTGAGTCGCTCTGTGAGGAGATACTGTGAAGGATCCAGGAGCAGCCCTAGTCTCAACCGCATACGGATGATGCCATACTCATCGTACGATTTGATATGCTCGAGCGCAGCATCATGGAGCTCAGGGATATGACTAAAAGGACAGAGCATGGTGTTACTGATCTTAGAGCGTCGACACAGCACAGCATGACGGAGCTACAGGCATCACAGTTGTCCATAAGCGAGAGGTTGACGTTGATGCAGGATTCGATGCTTGATAGCAATACAAGACTGTTATCTACCATGGATTCATACAACCATCGACTAGCAGCGTTGGAGCAGATACGTCCTCCGGGTGTGCCTTCATCTTCACCGACTCCACCGATGTCACTGCCTTCATCGACGTCGGTGTCGATTTCACGGAAGTAGTATGAGTTGTTCTTATTCCTGATGCGCGGCGATGCCCCTTCTCCTCCAGATCTGTAGTAGCCCTAGTTAGGACAGTTTGTTGGTTGTTTGTGTGTAGACCCATGATATTGGGTTTGAATATTATACATTTGTTGAGGCTTTCAGACTTTATTGGTTGTTTGTGTGTAGACTTATTTGTGGATAATTATTTATTGCATTGATCTGTACGATGAAATTTTTTTCAGACTCGATTTATAACTCTAATTTGCCATTTTCTCCAAAATTTACTTTATTATTCATATTAAATGTATGTGAATTTACCGGTGTTGAGTATTCCACCGAAGGGATCGACGAACCCAGAGAATTCAAAGGAGGGTTGCTCCGGGTCTATTGATATTAATTGTTAATAATTAAACTGCAGGAAAACCATTCTGCTTTCTGCTTTTTATTTTTTTCTATACAAATTTAGCGACGTTTAGCGACGCGGATGTGAGTCACTAAGTGTCGCTAAACGTCGCTAAGCGTCACTGACTTTCTACAGATCAGCGACGCATAACGACTACAACCGCGTCACTGATGCACCGACGGTCAGCGTCACACGTACACGTCGCTGTTAGTCGCTAGAATTCGCCAAAATGTCTAAATCCTACAACTTGTACCGACGATTGGCGACAACAATTTCGTCACTAATTTTGCGACAAGAAGTTGCTAAATGTCGTCGAGTTTGCGACGTCTATACGTCGCTGAAAAATGTCGCTATTGTGACATTTAGCGACGTTTAAGTGGTCAGCGACTTGATGAAACGCGACAACACATAAATGTCGCTAATTACGTCGTCGATTTATTTTAGCGACGTTTTTTCTTATTTTATCGACGTTATTAGGCGTTGCTAATATGAAGTATTCTTGTAGTGATTCAAGCGAGCATTTTGTGCCTTTGAAAGTTCGTTTGGACATAAATTTTATGGTGGGTTGTGTCGGATCTCATATATTATGTTATAATTATGTTTTTGGGTTTTTAGTTAGTATTTTGTGTCGTCGAAGATCTTTTGGACAAAAAATCTATGACAGATTGTGCCTTTCGTCTCATATATTATGTTATTGTGTTTTTGGCCAGCGATAGTTTTGTGCCGCTAAAGGTTTGATTGGACAAAAATTCTATGGTGTCCTTTGTCGGATCTTATATAATTTTATTTTTTATTTGTGTTTTGAGTGAGTTAATATAATTTTCCAACTTTAATCAACTCAGTAATGGACAAGGGATGCGGTGGGGTCGTACAACGACGGAAGGACGACGTCTTCAGCAACACATTATTCTATTGCTGAGTGAAGTATATATCATAAATGGTAATCAGGTATGAGGTGTAAGAAACAAAGAATGTCGCAAGTCCATCATTGAGGCATCGTCGAGGACGACAAAACATTGTCGTTCTAATGTCGACATTGCATTATAAAGTAGGCATCGCTAGAATGTCACCAAGTCGTCACTATGTCGTTCACATTGCATAGACACTGCCAGTACATTGCGATTGAGCCATCGCCGAATCGTCGGCGGTTGGCAGTCGAATGCGCGACTACTCGGTGAGGTTATTTTTACCGTGACATTGTTTTTCATAGCCTATGTAATTCGTCGCCAATTGTCGCCATAGAGATATAGCAATGGATCAACCATATTTTTGGTTCTCACTTTTTTTATGTATTTTTGTACTGGCTATAACTAAATAGTCTGCCACTACTATTAGTAACGGATCATTTCTTGCATGTATGTTGCTGATGTAAGGAAGAATATAGGGCAGACATAAGTGCATAACAAAACATTAAACAGTAAAAGAAAGATGATAGAAAAGAATAAACATAAACATAAAACCAGTTGGACATCCAATTTTTTTTTCCCATTTAATACTTTTCAATTTTGTTGCTAATATATATGTTCTCCTTTTTAGTTGCTTCTTTGATGTAGTTTTTAAATAAAGAGTAAAGAACCTTAGTTCTCTTTTAACTGACCTAGTGACGGAGAAAACTTTGATACAGAAGGAGGTATCAAAGTTTTGATACATCCGTTGTATGACAAGTGGGCCTCTCTCTCACTTTGTAAAACGTGTGGACATAAAGTTTAAGGATGGACCCACTTGTCATACAACAGAGGTATCAAAATTTTGATATCTTCTTCTGTATCGAAGTTTTACTCCCTAGTGACTATGCATTAGATATTGATTTTTAGGATAATTTTTTCAGAAAATTTGCTCTGGAGGACTCAATTTAAACAAAATTACTTGTAGAGTAACAGGTATGGAAAATTTATAACTAAAGGAACATTCAGCCAGACCAAGTGGCTGAAATTGGACATGTCCAATTTCAGCCAGTCCGTCTGGCTGAAATCATGCTGGTTCGGGTTGGGGAGGGGGCACGGGTTGGTTTTTTTTTTTTTTTTTTTTTTTTTTTTGTGTGTGGTTTGTTTTGTTTTGTTGTATGGTTTGTTTTATTTTTGTGTGTGTGGTTGGGGAAGGGCTTGGGTAGTAGTGTTCGTCACATTTAAAACGGCGAGGGGACTTCTCAATGGGTGCATTTATTAATTATTTTTGATTATCAAAAATAAAAAATATATATTCTATGCATCAAATTATCGATCAAAAAATGTTCTAAAACAACATACTACCCAAACCTACCCACTTCGTCCCTCATTCCCAACCACACACAACACACACACAAAAAAACCGAACACTACTAGCAAAACCCCTCCCCAACCACACACACACACACAAAAAAAAAAAACATACAAACAAACCACACTACAAAAAAAACAAAACAAACCACGTGGCCCCCTCCCCAACCCGAACCAGCATGATTTCAACCAGACGGACTGGCAGAAATTGGACACCAGTTGGTCTGGCTGAATGTTCCTTTATTTATAAATTTTTCATACTTGTTACTCTACAAATAATTTTGTTTAAATTGAGTCATCTAGAGCAAATTTTCTGTAATTTTTTTAGCAGTGTTCTATATTTCATGCATTGGATTGGATTGGATTGGATGATCATAAATGGATGGATCTCTTGGGGACCTTCTGTTGGTCCTTGCATGAGTAATTTCCCAGAGTGCGATAGACCACGTGGGCATGTCTAAGAATAATGGAAAGGCATTGGCTCCAATAGTACCAAGGCCTGACACTCCCTCCATGTGCTCATTAGATCCCCACCATCTAATCAGAGCCACCTCATAGGCAGGCTGTGTCCTTTTTCTAGGAAGGTGTGAAAAAAGAAAAAAAGAAAAAAAAGAGAAGCTGACTGTCCTCCAACCAATCGTCTCAATGGGGCTGGATGTACCTGTCAATTGGGCCGGGCCTGTCCAGTCCGGCACGAGTCCAACCCGAAAAATTAGTCCATGTGCCGATTGGTTCCGTATATTGGATCGTGTCAGATCACATATATCTGTCCATAAGATAGATCCGGCCCGATCCAGCCCGAAGCCCAAGCACGTTACGGCCTGGTCCGAAGCCCGGCCCGTCCTGGCCCACTCATATTAAACCTTGGCGAATGTGCCCCGTCCTAGTAATCTTTCCATCTCATATTTTTGCATCAGAATACTCTCCTTCATTTCTGTTCCCATCTATGATATCCAAATTATGATATACTCTGTCCTGCTCACAAGTCAATTTTTTTACAAAGCAGGATTTTGAAAAAGAAATTTTCAACCGTCTTCGCAACTTGGCCTTTGTCGTGATCTACCACGACAGGCTTTCTTGTGTTGTTGCTAGCTCCATAGTGTGTCCGAGCATGTAGCACTGACGGGATAAAATTGTGTTGTCCAATCTCATCAAGGATGAACAACTGCAGCTCATATGGTCTACACTATCGTTTACCTGGAACAAGAACTTGTCGGCGTGCAAGCACATCTTTCAGCATTCTCAGTTATTTGGCGTCCAATGTTCTTGGCCCGAGATTTCTGAAAGAAAAAGAAAATTTTATATTACGTCAAAACATGATTTATAAGCTTTAAAGAAAAAGCCCATGGGTCCTTTATTTTGGAAGCCCAGTCCGGCACGGCCTGACCCGAAGTCCACCGTGCCGTCAGTCACGTGCCGGACTGGGCTGAGATTTTCATCCTTTGGCCCAGTCCGGACCGTCCTGCTACATTTTATGGGCCCAAGAGGCCCAGGTCCGGCCCACTTGACAGCTCTAGGCTGGAGTAGGTTTGGAGGTAGAGTTTTATATGAAAGTAGCGGTTTCTTTTACTATTCTTTAGGATTTCGACCACAGAAAATCAAATAAGAACTCAAAATAAGAAGTTACAATATAAGATGTAACATAAATTTTATTAAAATTTAAAATTGTACCTTTTTTTAGCTCCTTAAAAAA
This sequence comes from Iris pallida, assembly GCA_029216955.1. NCBI lineage: Eukaryota > Viridiplantae > Streptophyta > Magnoliopsida > Asparagales > Iridaceae > Iris > Iris pallida. Next base: position 19,581,240 of record JANAVB010004398.1, read on the forward strand.
AAATTCAAAAGATGAGATATATCAAATCCAACGACTTTTCATAGCCAACTTTTAAAAATTAAAAACTCATGAGTACCTCTAGGATTTTTGATTCTTTAGTTGCCACATAAAAGTGACGTTAGGGCTTGTTTGGTAACCGGATTTAACTATTTGGATTTGGATTTGGAAATCCTCCAAATTCAAATCATGGATTTTACTATTCAAATCCAACTCCAAATCCAACTCCAACCAAACATAGGATTTGGTTTTATGATTAATAATTAATAATTAACGATTAATAATTAATAATTAATAACTATAAATTAAATAATTAATAATTAATGATTAATAATAGTAATTATAAATTAAATAATTAATAATTAATAAATTAATAAATTAATAAATAATAATTAACGATTATAAATTAATAATTAACGATTATAAATTAATAGTTAATAATTAATAATTAATAATTAATAATTAATAATTAATAATTAATAATTAATAATTAATAATTATAATTATAATTATAATTATAATTAAGTAATAAATATTTCAGTAATAATTAATAATTAACGATTATAAATTAAATAATTATAATTAATAATTAAATAATTAACGATTATTAATTAACGATTATAAATTAAGTAATTATAAATTAAGTAATTATAAATTAAGTAATAATTAAATAATTATGTAATAATTAATAATTAATAAATAACGATTATAAATTAATAATTAATAATTAAGTAATAAATTAATAATTAATAATTAAGTAATTATAAATTAATAATTTATAATTAACGATTAATTAACTATAAATTAAATATTTTAAAATGGTAATTATAAATTAATATTATTCTGATTAGTAAATTATTAATTAAATTATTATAAAAATATGATTCTAATTGTGATTAAAATATTATTAATTAAGATTATAATAAAATAGTTATTAATAAATTATTAATTAATATTATAATAATACTAATAAATTATTAATATGATTATAACAAAATTAACTAATTAACTAATTAACTATTTTTTTAATTAATAATACTACACATAGGATATGATTATTAATTAATATTATAATAATACTAATAAATTATTAATTAGTATTATAATAATAATATAATAATACTAGTAAATTATGATTATTAACTAAATAATAAAATATTATTAATTAATATTATAATAATACTAATAAATTATTAATTATGATTATAACGAAATTAACTAATTAACTATTTTTTAATTAATAGTACTATTTTTTTTATTAATTAATAATACTAATAAAATAGTTAGTTTTCTTTATTAATTAACTAATTTTTAACGAAATTATTGAAGAATAAATATTTTTAACGAAATTTTTAAAGATTAACTAATTTTTAATTTACAATTTTTTAACAAAATTATTAAATAATAAATATTTTAACGAAATTATTAAAGAATAATTATTTTTTTCCTCTAAAATCCAACCAAATCCAAGTTTTTCCCTTTTGCAACTGAATTCTTATTAAGACTAATAAAATCGATACGAAAACGAATACTATCATCTTTAATCAAGAAAAGATATCCAATCATTAAATGCTTAAAGATGAACAATCAAAATAATAATTCCAATTATATATATATATATATATATAGCAGATGACCTCTAGCCTAGTGGTTAAGAGAGATGCATGCGGATATATATATATATATATATATATATATATATATATATATATATATATATATATATATATATATATATATATTAAAATATATAGATATATAAAAATATATCTACATATTAAAAAAATATAGATATATTAAAATATGACATACAATAACCTATTGAAGATCTTATAATATATATGATAGATCATTGTATATTACTTTTTGTGAAATTATCATCATAAAAATTAAGGATAATTTCAATTTAAACAAACATGGTGAAAGTTACAATACAACCCAAAAATCAAAATAAAAATATAAAACAATACATGTCCATGATTATTCAATTAAGCATGGGTTAATTAACCGATTACTTTTCACGGATCAATAGGCTTTACCACATATATATCTATTGGAGTGGGTAGGTTCCCAACCTGTGGAGATACCCTGGAGTGAAATGAGCGTCATGTAGTGCCCCTTCCCGCTCAGGCAATCGGAGGAATCGAAACGCCGACGGCGTTCGGACTTAGCCTTGCAACGGCTGCTCGAAGACATCGCTCGGTCGAGACGACCGCTCGCTCAGGTGGGGTAGTTTCGGTGAACTCGTCTCATCTTTGCCTTCACATAATAAATTGTATGTTTTTAACTTGCACAAGTAGGCTTGATAATAAAAGAGACGAATCCACATAGCTAAAGGGAGTAATCCCGAAGGGTCAAATTGAGTTAGAATATGGAAAGGTCCAACGGTTGGCTTAGAGTTGGTGCACGGCGTGCTTTAAAAATGACACTCGATCCTTCGTCCCGTGGCTTGGGAGAAGTGGTTGAGTAGGCAAGGATATGAACGTAGCCTAAGTCATAGGTGTCGCCCGCGTAAATGCTCGATAAAGCATACACGCTTCCATGATGCAAGGCTTGGCATAGCCTTTGCTCGTCCCTTGAGTTAAGTTGTAGGCTTGGTAAAGTTAGGCAAAATGATGGTGGTCGACCTAAGTCACTCCAAGCACGGTCCTACGAGTTTTACGATTGGGTATAACCACGTAGTCTTACGGTCTCAAGGCCCGTCATATAAAGTATGACTTGGGCGATAGCGTCGCGTAGAACGTAAGTTGGTTTGAGGCACGATGCACGGGCTTAGTGTTTAAGACAAGGACCACACTTGATTCAAGTGAGTTTTGGAGAAAGGACTGTCAAATAGGCATTCATGAGTTGAATGTAATGATATGGTAACATAGAAAGAATGTTCGCGACCGTGGGTCGTCGAGGGGTCTCAAGGAATAGCAGTCCTGAACGTGGTTTTGAAAGAGAGGGTAACATTGAAGGAAGAATGACTGTGTGAGACGTCAGTTTGAGTCAGGGTCTTGCATGGTCATTGGATAACTTGTCGACAAGGTAGAGTTTCCCCGTAACGGTAACCCAGGGCCATGGGACCGTTTCGGCCTAAGGAAACACGGTGATAGCTGTGCTGAATCGATAACACCGGGTTAGTCGGGGACTTCCAGGGGGCTAGCTACCTTACGCTGGAAGGGTCCCGGCCAACTGTAAGCTATGAGTCCAGGTATAGCTTGTTATGCTAGTGACCTTATATAGATGAGTCGGCATGGGCGGCGATCCGCGTATATGCCTTTGGACTGAGTCGAGTATTAGGTGAAGTGAATCAAGAGTCGAGTCGAATGCGTGCTCGGTCAGAAGATAATGTTTGGGCCTAAGATTTGGTTGCAACGAAGACACCGTACTTCGGCACGAGATGTGGCGTCGAGTCCTATGTTGTCGGCATATAAGTTGCATAGTTATGGTTTAAGTTGTCATGAGTTTAAGTCAGGAGATGCCGCAAGACAAAGTTGGTCAAGTGACACTTAGTTCACAAGTTGGATGGGTCAGTCGATGATTTAGTAGCAAAGGGCCGTGAGGCGGAAAGGGCCGTGTGTCGGCGATATGATCGAGTCTCATTGAGTTGCGAGACACAACCTCAGCAAGGGTTTGTAGCACGGCCACACAGAAATGGAGCCTCATTGCGTAGTTGTGTCTCTGAATTTAAGCCGTAATGCAAACACGACTCGATAGGTTAACGTTGTTGGCACGAGAAGGGTCTTGAGGCAAGGTATGAGTTAATGTTGTCATTGCAAGCACGAGATGGTCTAGAGACACAGAATAGGCCAAGGCATCGGTCCTAAAACTGATTCTAAGGCAAGAGTAGAAAGATAATAATAAAGGGGACTAAGTTGCACAAAGTAAATCAAACGTGTCAGTTTTGTATGGGTGGGCGAGGAGCTCATTCCACCAGTACAGTTGAGTACTGACACACACATAGTTTCCATGTGCAGGCACAGGTAGAAGCTCGTGGCGCAGAGCTCGCTTGGATGCGTCGAGGCACGGAGTTCCTTGGCGATTCGAAGCGTGCGGCCGCATGGAGTCAAGACTTATACGGGACATAATGTATGGATGTCGCCTTCCAAAGCTTCCGCTGGCTCAAGCGTTGTATTCAGAGATGAGAGAGAGCTGAGTGACTTGTAATTTGAGATGAGTGAGCTTGAGAGACTTGTAATATTGGCCTTGCACCCCATTGTAACCTTTGTTTCAATATCAATAAAGAGCTTCTATTGAATAACTTGTATTTTGTTTTAATTTTTGCTGCTATTATTCAAATGTCTCTGCACAGGACTTCTGTACGACGATCCCGTCGCAGCAGCTAAAATCGGTCGTTATAGAACCCGCCTTGCACGAGCGCAATCTAGGCTCGTGCGGCATCACGCCTTAGCGAGGACGATCGCTCATATGGGAGCGGGACGTGACATAAATGGTATCAGAGCACGGCTTTACGTCCTTGGACTATCGATTGAATTCTTTAACTCCGTTGTTTCCGCAAACTCTGAAATATTGCTTCCGCAAAGTTGATATCGTTGGTGCGCTCTCTCTTAAATGTTCCACGGATGTCCATACAATAAGTCTATCTATTTTGCAAAATATAGGAGAACAGTTTTTGATAAAACAAAAAGATGGTTTGCGTAAGCACGGTTGGCTAAGTCGGACTGGGCATATACACCAAAGTTGCGTCGACCTTAGCAAAGTCGAGTGCGGGATTCGTAATGTTTCGAGTTAGAATGAGTTGAACTCGATTGAGTAAATTGAGATGACTATCGATAGGGGTGCTATCGAGCGACGATATCGTCGGTGCGATATAGATGAGCGTGCTTGGAAATTGAGGAATGGTTCGAACGGAAATCTTGATGAAGTCAATTTTGATTCGAATGATAGTTTTGAGGATTTGTCGAATGACTTCATCCCTGAGTGGTGTATGCGATAGCCTCAGTGATGTCGATCGATCGATTGAGGATTCGGGGTGTCGATAAGTCTATCAGCAAGCGTCGCATATATGCAAAGCCTTAGATTGAGTGAGTTGTTGCCATAAAGTTCAATAAGTGGATTCGAACAAATTAGAAATGACACGCACGGAACGTGCACGGAATTGAGGATTGCGCGAGTATAAAATACGAAGGTGATTGAGTATATAAATCAAATCGAGAAAAAGTTAAGTTGTAGCGAACGAATGACTTGATAAAGGAAATCGATATGGATCTTATAGAAAAAGTTAGCATGATGGAAAGATAGCGTGCATGAAAAGTTGAATTTTGAAGTTACGAAATGACTCTGAGGATTGGAATGGATGTCGTTCGATGAATTGAGTTAGCAAATGGACGATGCAAATTGAGGAAATACGTTGGTCGATGACTTAAGATAGACGGATGAATAATACGCAAATTTAGGTTTGAGGAAATTTATGTTGTGAATGATTCAAGCGATAATGATTGAAATTGATTTTGAATGTCGAGAAGATTATCCAGTCGGACGATGGCATCATTCGCACGACTCGAAATTGGTTGCAAAAGAAGATCGTCAGGTTACGCATATCGTCGATGGTATTGAGGCGTATCAAAGATCGATATGCGATAACTCGGGAGTACTCTGACTCGATGAATGACGATCGTGCAAGTGTTATTGTTCGATTGGATGCTATACTTAGGATTTTGATCGAGATGAATGTTGGATGAAAATGATTGTGTCTTGATGGTTACGCGGATAACCACAACATCGACGATCTTGTCTTGCACGAGCGCAACTCTAGCCTCGCACATGCGTTGCATCGGATTTGGGATGATTGTTCCGCGTGAGCGCTGACATGGTGATTCATGTCGCGGGAATGATCGAACTCAGAAAATCAGGATGCGGCACCTTTGATTGCTTCGACTTGTTGGCTTGATGCGAAGGTGAACTCAAGGATTTGTAGGACTTATGATTGACGAATGAATAAAACTTGAGGATTGAGTAGGTCCAATCCGTGCATTGAGAATGAATTAGTCTAGACGCAAAATAAGAGTTACGTCCCGATGAGGATAATTATCCCGCGGGAGCATGCATAGTGATTCATGCCCACCGTGGATAATCTGACTCGCGTGAGATCGGGGCACAACGTATTGTTAAGTCAGATGACCTCATGATCGATTACGTGAATTGGAATAGATTACTTAGGAAATGTGGAAAGTAAAATTTTGGTTAGCGATGAATTATGTCGTAGCTTGCTTGAATTGAGAAGGATTGATAGGCGAACTATATCGAACGTGTTTGAAGGGATAGACTATACAAGATGACTTATTGAATGAGCGATTTTGATATGTCATGAAATTGGTTGAACGTGAGTTATCGCATGATGGCTTTGCTGAACGACTCGGACCCCGTGTGACGAAATGTTGGGATGTGTGTAGGAAATCGGTGCTTGATGTGTAGAAATCAGAGTGATACGAGCTTGGGTAGAAACCCCGTACTATCAATTTGGTTTGACCTTAGGATGGGGTCAGTGTTGATATTGTTGTTGTTTGGGAACTATGATTCCAATACTGACGGATTGACTATAGCCTATAAGACGTAGCCTAGCGGTTAGGCAGACGTCCGAATGCGAAGTGGTAGGATTTGTGGAGACACCACTCGCGAGTATCGGTTGACATGCATGTATATCAGGGACGCTTGAATATGTGCACGATCCGACTCGAGTAGTGATGACGGGATTCGCTATCACGAGACTTGGTTGAAATGCATGTATTTTAGGGATGCCTAAAATATGTGCACGATCCAACTAAGTGATACGTTGAATCAAGTGAGACTTCAGGAACGGAGAAGTGTCGAGGATTTGGAGATCATGAGTTTTGAAGAAAGGATTGTCGATAGCACGAGCGTGGCTCGGATTGAGGGAACGCATAGGAGAAATGTGTGCAAGAAATGTAGGATGTTGAGTCTAGTGATAAGTCGATAAGTGTACTCAGTTAGTTTCGAGGACGAAACTTTTTCTGAGTGGTGTATGATGTAGTGCCCCGTCCCGCTCAGTCAATCGGAGGAATCGAAACGCCGACGGCGTTCGGACTTAGCCTTACAACGGCTGCTCGAAGATATTGCTCGGTCGAGATGACCGCTCGCTCAGGTGGGGTAGTTTCGGTGAACTCGCCTCATCTTTGCCTTCACATAATAAATCGTACGTTTTCAACTTGGACAAGTAGGCTTGATAATAAAAGAGACGAATCCACATAGCTAAAGGGAGTAATCCCGAAGGGTCAAATTGAGTTAGAATATGGAAAGGTCCAACGGTTGGCATAGAGTTGGTGCATGGCATGATTTAAAAATGACACTCGATCCTTCATCCCGTGGCTTGGGAGAAAGAAAGTTGGTTGAGTAGGTGAAGTTATGAACGTAGCCTAAGTCATAGGCGTCGCCCGCGTAAATGCTCAATAAAGCATACACGCTTCCATGATGCAAGGCTTGGCATAGCCTTTGCTCGTCCCTTGAGTTAAGTTGTAGGCTTGGTGAAGTTAGGCAAAGTGATGGCGGTCGACCTAAGTCATTCCAAGCACGGTCCTACGAGTTTTACGATTGGGTATAACCACGTAGTCTTACGGTCTTAAGGCCCGTCATATAAAGTATGACTTGGGCGATAGCGTCGCGTAGAACGTAAGTCGGTTTGAGGCACGATGCACGGGCTTAGTGTTTAAGACAAGGACCACACTTGATTCAAGTGAGTTTTAGAGAAAGGACTGTCAAATAGGCATTCATGAGTTGAATGGAATGATATGGCAACATGGAAAGAATGCTCGCGACCGTGGGTCATCGAGGGGTCTCAAGGAATAGCAGTCCTGAACGTGGTTTTGAAAGAGAGGGTAATACTGAAAGAAGAATGACTGTGTGAGACGTCAGTTTGAGTCAGGGTCTTGCATGGTCATTGGACAACTTGTCGACAAGGTAGAGTTTTCCCGTAACGGCAACCCAGGACCATGGGACCATTTCGGCCTAACAAAACAAGGTGATAGCTGTGCTGAATCGATATCACCGGGTTAGTCGGAGACTTCCAGGGGGCTAGCTACCTTGCGCTGGAAGGGTCCCGGCCAACCGCAAGCTATGAGTCCAGGTATAGCTTGTTATGCTAGTGACCTCATATAGATGAGTCGGCATGGACGGCGATCCGCGTATATGCCTTTGGACTGAGTCGAGTATTAGGTAAAGTGAATCAAGAGTCGAGTCGAATGCGTGCTCGGTCAGAAGATAATGTTTGGGCCTAAGATTTGGTTGCAACGAAGATACCGTGCTTCGGCACGAGATGTGGTGTCGAGTCCTATGTTGTCGGCATATAAGTTACATAGTTATAGTTTGAGTTGTCATGAGTTTAAGTCAGGAGATGTCGCAAGCCAAAGTTGGTCAAGTGACACTTAGTTCACAAGTTGGATGGGTCAGTTGATGATTTAGTAGCAAAGGGTCGCGAGGCGGCATGGGCCGCGAGGCGGCTATATGATCGATTCTCATTGAGTTACGAGGCACGGCCTCAGCAAGGGTTTGTAGCACGATCACACGGAAATAGAGCCTCATCGCGTAGTTGCGTCTCTGATTTTAAGCCGTAAGGCAAATACGACTCGATAGGTTAACGTTGTTGGCACGAGAAGGGTCTTGAGGCAAGGTATGAGTTAACGTTGTCGTTGCAAGCACGAGATGGTCTAGAGACACAGAATTGGCCAAGGCGTCGGTCCTAAAACTGATCCTAAGATAAGAGTAGAAAGATAATCATAAAGGGGACTAAGTTGCACAAAGTAAATCAAACGTGTCGGTTTTGTATGTGTGGGCGAGGAGCTCATTCCACCAGTACAGTTGAGTACTGACACCCACATAGTTTTCATGTGCAGGCACAGGTAGAAGCTCGTGGCGCGGAGCTCGCTTGGATGCGTCGAGGCACGAAGTTCTTTAGCGATTCGAAGTATGCAGTCGCATGGAGTCAAGACTTATACGAGACATAATGTATGGACATCGCCTTCCAAAGCTTCCGCCGACTCAAGCGTTGTATTGAGAGATGAGAGAGAGCTGAGTGACTTGTAATGTGAGATGAGTGAGCTTGAGAGACTTGTAATCTTGGCCTTGTGCCCCATTGTAACCTTTGTTTCAATATCAATAAAGATCTTCTATTGAATAACTTGTGTTTTATTTTAATTTCTGCTGCTATTATTCAAATGTCTCTGTACGAGACTTCTGTGCGACGACCCCGTCGCAGCCGCTGAAATCGGCCGTTATGGAACCCGCCTTACACGAGCGCAATCTAGGCTCGTACGGCATCACGCCTTAGCGATGACGATCGCTCCTACGGGAGTGGGGCGTGACACGTCATCCATATGTCGGAGAAGTTCGGAGAGGCGACGAGTGCCATTCGGAGTTCAGAGAAACTCAGAAATTAGAAGAGAGCAGTTTTGTTTAGAGAAGGAAAAGCTCGGGCCAAACTCGATCTCTACTGAGTTCTGGTCAAGTTCGATATCTGGGAGTTAAGACTGTTCTGGCTCGATAACACCGAACTCTGGCCAAGTTCGATTGTCGGGGTTGGGCAAATTTCAAAATGTATTTTTATATCGTTAGATCACATCCAATAGTCTAGATCTTTTGTGCCTTTGAGGGGGTATTAGGGATTTCCTAACCCTAATCAATAGCAAGAGAAGGTTTACAACTATTGGTGAGAGAGAGAGAGAGAGGGGAATTGATGGTCGTTGCGAAGAGGAGAGTGATTTTGGGTAGTTTTTCTCGTCGTCTTCCTTCTTCGTGTGTTTATCCAAGGAGTTGTTGTTGATCTGTGTCACGACCAGCACCCACTTTTCGGGACGCAAGAACGTGAACAAGCCAGCTACGTATCAAATGGACTCTAGCCCAACTCGAATGTGTAAACACTGTCTAGACTATGGTATCATGTCTAATATGGTAATCTAAACTATATCTCAATCCACGAGATGTATATAAATCAAGAATGAACAATTATGGGTCATGGTCTGCAGCCTACTAGCATATATGTCCGATTAGACTCTAAGAATAACATGAGTCTTTAAACTAGGCTAACAAGCAGGATATATCATAAGAGCATGAGAAGATAATAAAGCAATATCACTAGCAAAATACCTGAATCATACAGATGTGATCGTTTACCACATGCTAAGCTAACTAACTCCATGCAATCATCTTCCTGAAGAGATCATCAGGTCCTCAGAGGACTAGCAAGATACATAAAACATGCCTACTAATATAACAATAAATAACATATGGAAGATAAGGACGGTACAAGAAGGACATCTAAGACACGACAAGCCATATGGAAATGTAATAATAGACTTGGCTATCAATCAAACGATTAACCCCTATAGCTTGTAGTACAATGTAAGATACTCCCAATCTATAGTAGGTTTCGACTGTAGGACAATGCAAGATACTCCTAGTCGAGAATAGCCAATTCTAGTATCGATCTCCATTCCGAAAGGAATACAAGGTCAAGTAGACTCCTATAAATCATAGTACAATGCAAGATACTCCCAATCTATAGTATGTCACAAGTCAAGTCAATCAATCAATATCAAGATCAAAGAATCTGTTATAGGTCTTAGTACAATGTAAGATACTATCAATCTATAGTACGTATCAACTATAGTACAACGCAAGATACTTCCACTCAAGAATTGTCATGACCCGCACCCTGATTAGGGGCATGAGCACGTGGGTACGTCTAGCCTACGCTGCAGAATCGGCGGTATAACGCTGTATAGGTCTACAAGAAAGAATAGCATCTAGACACAATATATATGTACCTGCCATCTTCGTACGGAGGTATATTGTAAAACTCCTAAATTTCTACTACATTTTTTATATATAAATTTGGTACTAATTTTTTTTATTTTGTATTGTACGTCGCGTAGTTGTATTGTACGTCGCGCGCGAAATTTCGTTTTTCGTAATTGCTCGACGAGTGCGAATATGTGCGAGCGTATATATTTTTAGAAAAACATTTTTCTATTTTATAGTTTCAAAATAATATATATTAATTACTTTTATTTACTTAAGGTTGTGAAAAGCGTCGCATCGAAATTTCAAAAACATTACTTAATTTTATTATTATAAAAAGGACGAGTTTATTTTATTGGCAATTTAGGAAACTATGTTTCATAAATATACCTTCTTCTCATGCAAATACGTAAGATATAATTTATGTATAAATTGATTTTCAAAATTATTTATTAATTTTCTTAAATTATTTAAAAGGTATTTTTGAAGTAGTTTTTATTAATATTTAATTTGATTTTCGAAATTTATTAATATTAACATTTTATTATTCAAAAAGATATTTAAAAATATTTATTATTTTCAAAATTATTATTATTAGTACTTTTGGAAAATATATTTTGAAATTATTGTGGCAATTTAAATCTCGATTTGATTTTATGGATTTGATAGTTAGAATTTATATTTAATTTGAGTTTAGATTATCTAGATTTAAATTGGAATTAGATTTGGATTGTTGTGGATTAAATTGATTTAAATTAAATAGCGTATTATCTATTGGGGTTTTAATTGACTACTCCTTATCCAATTAGGATTCTCTTAACCCTATATATAGGGGAGCCTCCATATTGTTTTTCACCACAATTATTCTCCACAAATTTATATTCAGATTTCTCCACCACAAATAGGCGTGCCTCGTGTCGGTGTTCCATCCATCCTTGTGCCAGCCGTGACGGCCTCGGGTCCGACCCCGGGTATCTTTCTAATAGGTTATTTCTTTTTACATATACAAATATCAATCCTCGTCCAACCATCCTGGACACAAATCCAGTATCCCCCGACCGTGTCCGACACCCCGGACACGACGACCACCTAAACGCTAATCCTATTCTAATGACCATTCCCCGTCAACTCTATAACCACTATCTCCACCATTCACCATCGATACGGCCGACCACACCCGTCACCCTGGTCGTGCCCGGCTCCAGTAAACCCAAACCCGACAGCTCCCAATCACCATCACAACCACCTCCGTACAGCCATCACCATCGCCACCCATTACACGTCGCCATCGCAACCGTCCCCACAACTACCACTCGCCTGGCCGTCCCCAACTGTAACCCCTCTTCCTGAAATTTTGAGAATATATTTTATTATTATTATTTTATTTGAATGTTGATTTTTAGATTTTATAAATAATTATCTAGTTAATAATTACGGTAGATGATTTTAGCCATAATAGAGTTTTGGAGTATAAGGCGACTAGAAATCATGGTACGGACATTGAAATGACGTGTTTTGACTAGAGTATTAGCCCTGGTAGGGAAGGCCGAGCCATAGCGATGTCCTAACTAGGAAAACCAGGCCAAGATATGACTTAACCCTTACCGAAGACTTATTTATTTATTATTTATATTATTGAGTTTTAGGGAAACCGTTTATACCATTTTAGCCCGGACTGGACCCGAACTGAGCCCAAGCCATGTAGTCATGCGGCATGTCCAATGACATTCGTGTTGATGGAATTTGGTATGAGGGTGTTGCATTTCGTTTTAAGGACATAATGTATATTTTCTAGTATTCGTAATTAAATATTATAATTATCATTATTAGTTGATATTCATTGACAATTGTGTAAAGTGGGTCCTTGTATATTTTGGACTATTAGATTGTACGTAATGGTATATACACCTTATGATTTATTGAATTTTATTATTATTAGTATTATTATTATTATCATTATTATTGAGGTTATTATTTATATAAAATTATTTACTAATATTGGATATATGTTTTTCGTTATCAAATAAATATTATTATATATGGTCATATTTATGAAAATAGGCCTTCCTCTAGGAATAAATAACATTGGGTTTTATTTAGATTTGTATTGATATTATTATACTAGTATTCATATGAATATATATATATATATATATATATATATATATATATATATATTATATATATATATTTATATATATATATATATATATATATATAGATTATATAAAAAAAAGAAACAAATCGGCCAGCTCCCCAGCCCGAGCCCTAATAAACCACCCCCCAAGTCAGCACAAGAAAAACCCAGAAGCTATAGTAATAGCCCACGAGATATTAGTGGGGACCAATATCTCGTGATTCTCACAACTCACCAACCCGCGCGTGACCCTCACAGTTGTGAACCCGGTTATAAATACCTAAATATGGCCGAGAGTTAGCAGTAGAAGAAAGAAGAGCAAACCCTAACCCGCCGACCCTGGCACATGGGCGATCCCCTGGCCATACGCGTGCGCCATCATGGACCACCGCCGGCCGGAGAGCCGTCGGAGGACGGCCGACAGCGGCGACTGCTGTCAAGACACATGACAGCAGCAGTGCTCCGCGAGCCAAACTTTACAGCATGATTTCTCAGCGGTCACTCGACCGTTTTGAGATCTGTCTTCTCGGGTACGTTCACAAACTATACAGCTACCTTTCTCTGCAAATAAAATTTGACGTAGTGCGCTAGGTTGCCCAGAAAACAGATGAGAAGATGACGAAAAATCGTTCAAAATACAGAACAGTTTTGGGTTCAAATACTACACCAAAACGGGCAACTTTCAACAAACCAAAACTGTCGTAAATCTAGTTTAATGACAGTTTTAATCCGTCAGAAGATCCGTCGTTAATAGCGCGTCCCAAAATTTAAACGACAGTTTTGGACTGTCATTTTATACTTGAATAAAACGACGGTTATTATCTGTCAAATAAAAACAATGGATTAAAAATGTCAAATAACCTGTGGATTGGTTGGCAACTACTTTTACTTTTTTAATAGTTAGCCTTTGTCATTTTTCTGGATACAGAATTCAAAAGATTCTCAAATCATTCATATCAAATCTATTCAAACATGTTCATCTTCTACATAAAACTGAAATACATCTGAAAATAAAATTTTATATAGACAACAACATTCATCAACAATGGAAAAACTTAATCAAAATAGTATTAAGTAATAGATGTATCAAATTTACATAACACCAAGCCATCGAAATACAAAAAAGTAACTATAATGTTGCTAGCTCACAACAGTTTCATTCTCATGACAATGATATTGCTAGCTTACAAGTGCACTACAAAAAAAGAATTTAAAACCTCACAAACTGAACCGAATATTTTGGCCAATTGATCAGTTCCCCAACAGTAATATCATCAAACTTCCCATCTCCATCGAACAACATCTCATTGCCCTAAAAAATTCCATCAATAATAATATTATAAGCTTCATCATTCAACGATGCATCTATATTCATACATCCAATAGCAACAACTTTCTTTCTAAAATTCTTCAAAAGACAAGTCTTTATGAGCTAGGTAGGTTGATCATGTCCCTATATACAAACATAAGAAAAAAACATGAGTATACATTAAGCTAATGCATATATGAGGAACAAAACTTGCCTTAGAGATCAATATTAAATGAGAATGAATGGGTTACGAAAAAATATTTATCCACGTGTTATGTGGGTTGAACATACTGGATAAAAAACTTACATTAATATGGGTTGAACCTACTGGATAAAAAACTTACATTAATGTGGGTTGAATTTGGATGACTCACGGACATACCAACATGTTCCATATTAAGTTATATTGCAAATATGAGGAAGGTTTTGTATAGTTGGAAATGTGTGGGCTGAAGAGGTGGAAAGTCCTCCTGGGAGTTGAAATCTAAAAAGCAACATATTGTGACTTTAGCAGCTTAGCTCTAATAATAGATATAGCTTTATACAATATTCTCTTGCTAGTTCTCACAAAAACCAGGTAACTTCAGGAGTATCCTTGTTGCCACAATCAATTGTTCATCTAGCTAGAACATGAGCTATACAAAATGAACAAATCTTTTTAGGAATATGTTAGCTAGGTTGTTAATCTTAATTTGCATACAACAATCAAGTAGTAAAACTGTATTTTGAGTGAAAATCCCATTTAACATATACGGGTATCAAGTAGTAAAACTGAAACATTGAAAAGTTATCTAAGTGCTGCATAGTTCACATGTTTCTCAAAAATAGACAGGAAGATTAAACAAGACAAAGTTTATAATACATAAGAACATTTAGGCATGAATTCTCCTTTATACTGTAATCAGAAGCAAACTCTACAGAAGTACAAAGTAGGCTTTGAGTACATCTCTATCATCAGTTGTTTGTTCATATCTTGATACATTCCTTTTCTGCTTGTTGCTGATATTTAAGTCAAACTTACTGTATATTCTAGAAATATTCTAGTGTTCTAGAGTTTGTTGTTTTATCACTAACAACTGGGTTCACAAGCGCAACTTGTAACAAATAAGGAACACAAATGTTCCCTTATGTCCTTTTTGGCAAAGTAGCAGCATATGTTTCAAGAAAAGAATGACGGAACATATAAGAAGACTGATGAAAGAAAGGGATATGTAGCAAAAACATGGTTTGGCATATTCAACCTAAACTCTATTATTTGGACAAATTTGTTACTAATGGGGATTACTTTGAATCAACTTGGAAGCTAGTTCCTTCTAATAGCGTTTTTCTTTCTGTTGATAGAAAGATTAGAAGAATATATTCTCCCTAAAGTTATTCATTAGGACAAGGGCTTCTGCCTCTTTTGGCATTTGATTCTTCCTAATTGTTATCAAGATCCTGAAGCAAAGCAGATTCATGCTGCTACAATCAGTGAACCTATGTTTTGCTATATAAACACACTCCATCCCAAATCTATGATAAATTTATCCATCAACAATGAAACAAGCGAAAAACAAATAATGAACATGACTGTTACTGATAATGCAATTAGTGTAGACACTAATAATGTAACAAATAATGCAATAAGTGAACCTCTATTACTTATAATCTTATTCCAACATTATAATATAACAAATAATGAAACAAACGAGAAACAAATAATGCAATTAGTGAACCTTTGTTACTGATACTCTCTCATTCCAACAGTATATACACTAATACTGTAGCACAAGATTGTCACTTATACTCTCTCATTACTGTTAGTGATACTCTCTTATTTGAAAAATGCATCATTACTTGTGTACAAAATAATAAGCAATGTGGTGTTACATGGTGCTCTTTAATGCTCTACTTTATATCCAAAACTATACCAAGAAATATCGTTTAACTAAATGAATAGCTATATTTCATCTATTTCGCTATCAAAGTAACCATAATAACAAGACACATGCAAAACTATCATAGCAATTACCTAGAAAATCCAACCTTCATCCATTTTCTGCAAAGCTTCCATGGCCAGTGTGTCAGCCATGATGAACATCAGTTTCCTCATCATCACCTTCGACATGATGGTCAGCTCCAGTCTCAGCAGCTCGACTATAACCCTAGTCGAAACATTATAACCCCGCACAATATAAACACTAGTCATTACAAAAAAGAAACATAAAATCACAATTTGATACATTAAGGAAGAACGTCTTAAATTACCCTTTCTGGGTCAATGATAAGAGTTCAGGACATATCATTACCAGACCAGGGAAGGGTTTGGATTATCCTTACTCTCAAATGGAACGAATGTTAAGCAGGTTGCAAGGTTGAGGTAAAAAAAAGCTCATGTTCGGCAAGTAACCAGATGATATCTGAAAGCTGAAACACAATGACAACCAATACCCAATAGCGTGCCAATGATAGCATTAAAAGGACACCCAAAATCTTATCTACTCCTTAACGACACCATTGGAGTTTTCTATAGCATGTTTATATAAAGGTCAGTTTGGTCCTACTGGAAAATTAAAGCAACACAACAGAACAAGTAGATTCTAATGACAACATCAGGAAAAAGGTATCTGAGAAGCCTCTATCAAATAGTTGTGATCAATCTCGTATATGTATCAGTCTCATGTATGTATCCTATTAAAAAAAGAAGCAAAAAAATTAAAATACAATTATGAATTGCAATATATCAATCTCATGTATGTATCAGTGAAAATAACACATGTATGTATCATGAATGGAGAAATACATCATTTCAGTTGCAAGATGTCAATCTTAGTGAATGAAATAACACAAACATTTAGTGTATACAAATCAAAAAATTAGATGAAAGATTTCTTCTTCCTGATAAAGAACATATGTTATTTCACAAAACATAAGAAAAGTACAAAATAGTAGCAGAGTTTCATAATGACCATATAGTCTATCCAGAGTGTGATTTTAACAAAGCCTCATATGTTATGATGATTGGAATTAGTATCAATGAACTAAGAAGACACTCCAGGATCCTTTCTTCTATTGGATGCATTAGTTTGCTGCATTCAATTATACTTGCACATTGCAAGCTTCTTTAATCCTTAAAACAACAAAAAATTAACCATATAATATATATCTTTCTGGACAAATCCTTCCAATGCTAAGATAAGCTCATAATTATATGACACTTTAATTTATCCCAATACTCTAAACAATAATAAAATGAATACCTAACCTTTAGAATGTAGGTAGGATTCTAGAAGCCTGATAATGGAGGGAATTTTTTAATAATTTTTATATGAGATTATAGATCTAGTTCAATAAATGCCTTGTACATAGGATAAACACGTGAGATACAAAATGTTTGTTAGTTGATCATTTCAGTTAAATGGAAAATTGGATAACTTGTTCAACAACAAACGACCTCAAGAAAATCATTCAAGAAGAAGAAAGATATAAAAAAATTAGTTACAGCATTAACAGTCTCAACATTTGTTAATCACATACACAACTTATATTTCCACATAATTAACACTATCCTTCAGTTTAACTTTATAATTAGATATTCAATTATGCATGTCTATTGCATCATCACTACGAGACTATTAGACTAACAAACACAACTCTAAAATAAAAATAAAGGTGAAGTTTGGATTTACATGCATTACTGTACCCAAACTAAAAGTATATGGGGACATTACATCAGCATCTATTAGATAAAAAGACACAAGACTGACCATGCTTCAGTTTCCAGACTATTTTACCCGGAACTTGGTCATCTTTTCGAGGTGGAGTGTTACACATTTTCCTGCTGTCATATGTAGATTGTAGAATGAAAGTCACTTTAGTAAAAATTTGGATAACATGTATGAACATGTGCCTCATCTGATAGCCACCCACCCTAAACCCAAGTGACATAATAAACCAGAAAGACTATATGGTATTTTTAGACGATAAATGGATACTTCATTACTAGATGGGTAAAGTAACCATACTATAATATTGTTATACCCTGAACTGGGTCATCTTTTGAAGGTGGAGTGTTAGACATTTTTTCGCTGTCATATGTAGATTGTAGAATGGAAGTCACTTTGGTCAAAGTTTCGGTAACATATATATTATGAACATGTGCCTCATTTGACAACCACCCACCCTAAACCAAAGCGGCGTAATAAACTAGAAAGACTAGATGGTATTTTCAGACAATAAATGGCTACATCACTAGTAGATGGATAAAGTAATTGTATTATAATTTACAAATCATAAAATACACTGTCTAGTGCCCTTCACTTATAAATTTTAGATCTAAAGACGCTAAACCAAACAAAAATAGAAATAAGAAACATTATTATCCATTATTAATCTATCTAACTCGAGAAATTGTAACAATTAATATATTTAGGTCAAATATAACAATATTCTGACCTTGAGATTTTATCCGTCTAGCAGATCTCAATTATCATCATAGAAATTATGATCTTACTTGAAATTGTGGAAAAAATGGACATCTACTTTTGACATATAGAAGTAGAACCATGGGCCATTCCCATATCACATAGATGTTGTAGATGAATCCACAAAAAAATGGCGGATAGTACATGAAGCAAATTCAACATTTTGTATGCCTTTTACCCTAAGAAGCACAAACACACTAAGAAGTGCAGACACTCCAAGATTTATGTTGTGAGCATGTCGTGTCAGAAACACGTATCGGACACACCACAAACATTCCAAAATACACTAGGGCACACCAAAATAGGTCGAATGTTCTAAAACGTGTCATGTCGAGTCAATATCCATGCATCATAGCTTTTACCTAGCAGGCTAGTACCTGGGACTACTAACACTCCAAAAATATGGGTCGTGTCATGTCATGTCAGACATGTATCGAACACAGATAGGATACTCTAAAATATGTGTTGTAAAGTATTTGTGTCCGTGTAACATAGCCTAGCACCAGTATAAGATCATACAATTAAACCAAAAAATAGTTGGAAAATGTATTAGACATGATATGCACAATCCAGATCACCATCTTTAATAACTAGAGTAATGTGTGCAAAAAACCACAAAAATTACAATAACTTATCCAAACTGCTTGAGTGTAGGAGCACAAACATAGGCATGCTTACTTCTCCTCTACATTCACAAACAACATTGACATTACGCAGAATTTTAAGACCAATAAGGAGGTTAGAAAGAACAGTATACATCTAGCTAACACCATAATGACTCCGTTGTTTCCAAAAGTCCAATCCTAATTTATGATGTGCAAGTTAACTATAAAACCATTCCCATGACTTGTCATGTCACCTATCAAACATTGAGCGATATACAATACATGCACTCCAAAAAATACTAGGACATGCCAAAATCAATGTCGTGTCCGTGTCACCATATCTATATGGTGTCTTGTTACATTCTTATTCCTGTAATATATATCAAACTAGCAATATTTTAACTTTGTTAGCAAGATGAGAAGCTAATGAAATGTAATATTCAATCAACAAAGTAATCATCCAATTTAATACCTTGTCTTCGAAGCTCATCTTAAGGGGTACCCTCTGGTTCTTATGTTTCATCCTATACAACCTCCTTTCCATCATCACGATCCCAATCACAGCTGCCGCAATAGTAATAGACCATAAAGGCCTCATCCTGAAAACAAACAATTTCAGTATCTCCAATGGAAGTTTCCATCAAACTAGTCTCCTCTTCTCTCCATCGCTGACCAAAACACTCCCGAAATCATTCATTTCTACCACATAATTTGAACCCAAATCCTCACTCTCACTCCCCTCAGTTCCGCAAAACCCTAATTCTATTTCCGATCCATTTGAAAGAAAAGAAGGTTCTTTTCCACTTTTAGCCCCAAATTCTTTGGACCCTCTTTTCCCCAATTCCCCACCTTCAATTCCCTCAAAACCATGGTTTGCAAATTCATCCAAAATAGACCTAAATAATGTATCTCGCTTGAAAAATAATACTATTAATAAATTATGGACAAAATTGGCATATCCCAAAATCATCCCCCCCCCAATCCTGCCAAATTTTTTTAAAAAAACCCTAATTAGAAATCAAGCTCGAAATCAAATATATAGATCAGCTCATAGGGGGGAAAAAGGTCTCACCTTGGGTCATCTGGCCCTCCTCTCCAAAGAAGGGTCTTGGTGGTATGTCAATCAGCGTAGCTCTTCAAGGTACTGTCGCGGCCACTAGCTTTGGAGTCAAACACCATGTCCGAACACTCTCGACTCCTATAACACACAAAAACATTGATTGAACAACAATCAATTACTTCTTGTCTCTCTCTAGAACTTGAGATCGAATCAAAAGACTAACATTAGAGAGATCCATAGCTCTAAGATCCGATTGATGCTCTGATCTCCACATTCTCTCCCGTAACATATGGAATGTGTGCTTCTTTTAAGTGTATAGAAGGAGAGAGAGTTTTAGAAATTTAAGAAAAGGGACATCAGCGGGAAAATAGGAGGGAGCCAAAATTTTCGATGGACTAGGTGGAGTCAAAATTTCCAACATATTACTGACTGTTTTAATCTGTCAAATTCAAATTTAGTGGGTGGAATAGATTTTGATATTAAACAATAGTTTTAATCCATCAAAAATACAACGATAATTTTAATACATCATTGTTGGACGACTCTAACTGTCGTAAATCGTCTATTTTGGTGTAATGAAAACCCTACATTGGAAGGAAATTTTCCGTCGATCTATCGACATTTTAAAGAAAATAAATCAGGACAGTTTTAAACAACATATAGGAGATTGAAAACTAATTGGTAGAACCTGATTTCATTAAGTTTGTGAAAAGTAATTCGAGTTTAAAATTGACCAAAAACTCGTTTTCTATACAATAGAAAATCTAGAAAACCAATCGATACGACGTGCGTCCCGCCAATCCGGGCGACGTGGTCGTGAACCAAAAGCATCAAAAGGTGCGTAATGGTTTCGTAGACGTGTGGACATTGACGGAATTCAAATTGGTCGCGTGTGCGTGTCGAATTTGATGCGTATCCGTTGAAATTCACCGTATCGGCCTCTGTGCAAATTTCCTAATTACTTTGTACACGCTCGTCAGATCGAGATAAAACTTATGCTAGCAGGACCGTATCATTTTTCTGGTCCTGTATGCCAAGTTTGGTCCGATTCTGAGACAGTTGATTGGATCGCCGTTTTGCGGGCCCCACGGTCCGACTCAATGGGCGATTTTGTGTACGGTCCGTCGGAATCCAACTCTGGACATACGGTTGGGTTCGTATCGGAAAACTGGATCCGTAGACATGTAGTTTGATGACTTTAGAGATCGTTGACTCTGGCACGCTTTTCGGTGCAAAGCGGGTCCAACGGCGGACACCGTTTTGATCCGAAATTACCGTTTTGCCCCTGTGTCCAGAATTGGATTTAAGGACAGACAATCCTAGATATTTTGACTATTCTGAGAAGAATGGTAATTTTTATTTCAGCATCCGGAGATCGTTGTACGAGTTTTGACTATTGTGGCACACCGGGTAGTTTGGATTATCGGTTTCACTAGCAAAGGACCACAGGCGAGTACAGGTTATTGTTTGTTTTCAGTATTGATCTTTACTATACATCAGTGTTTAGTCGATAGATATGTGATTTCAGTCTTTATGTTGATTTATTTCTTTGTGGTGTCGGAGGAAGTGAAGTACCAACGATGTGTGATATGACCTTAGACAGTGTAGACAGTAATTTATTATTGCAAGTAGACAGTGTAAACAGTGATTTATTATTACAAAGTAGACCGTGTAGACCATGTTTCTTTATTGCATTATTTAATGTAGACAGTGTAACTTTATACAATGTAGACAATGTAACTTTAGACAGTATAGACAGTGTAGACATTGTCTTGTAATTGTCCCGAGATCGATCACATATCAAAGGTATTTCAGTTGGTCAGTCGGTGAGTATTTTATTGTATTTTATTTTTTGTTCTTGGTATTCAGTTTTATTCTGTCTTTTTTCATTTTCTTTTTATAAATTATATGTCTAAAGGCTAACCTCTGATATATAGTCATTTTTATATATTGGAACTGCATTCAGTGAATTGTACTCATTCCATTCCTGACTGGAAACCAATATTTTTTAGGTTAGCCATGGATTTACTTAGCATGGGAGATATGGGGATACTTGCAGCCAAAAGCCTAGAGACTAGCTAGATAGTCGAGTTGTAGTCATTCATATATTTGTACAAGTATATATGTTTCTGCAAATATAAACTTGTGATCATTGTAAATCAAATTAATTTGTGGATGAGCATTATTTGTGATTTTGATCATCATGGCCGTGACAGCGTTTTACCGCCGACTCTGCGGCATAGGATGGCCTGGACATGTCTCGTATCCAAAAAAAAATGGGTGCGGGTCGTGACAAGTTTTTGTGGTAGCCCACGCAGGTCTGTTTTTGCAAATTATGCGAACTCGTGATAGTACTTAAGTTAATCATGCTATTGCGATCCTGCAACTAGGAAATGCTCATTCACGAATTAGGGATTAATTTAATTTAAGAAAGTGACTTGGACTAGGAGTCCCTTATACAAATTTATCGATGGGTAGTCTAGGCCATGCATTTTAGATGAGGTGTTATTAATTTAGATAGTTTGTCAGATCCCCATAGGTACACAATTACCTCTTGATATGACGATATGATCTAATGTGGATAGAATATTCACTTGGTGAGATAGGGTTTCATAGAATTAATGATCTAACCTTGATAAATTGTTCAATTCCTTGCCCCTTAGATATCCTCCTCATATCTTAGTCTGAATGGCCTATTTATTTCCTAGTTGCCCTAAGGATTATTATTTTTATATAATTCCTGGTTATGTTATATATGAACCTCGAGTTGGTTTTGATTCAAGGTTTTTCCTCCATGGTTTGAATACACATGAAATAGATACTAGAGTGTTCGTATTTCCTTGTCTTCAGTTATTTCCACCATGTTCACATTATTGTAAAGATTGTGACTGATAGGACAAATATTTATGCCTTATTACATAGTCGACTTGTTTGAATCTCTAGAAGTCCAAGAATTTTTACAGATTTTAGTTAAAAGAATATTAGTTAACTCATAATGGCAGGACAGCAGCGCACTGTTGCCATTTATTTGAATTATGGAGACTACGGATTCACTGCAGCCAGCAGCGTACTGGCGAGGCACGACCCCTAGAGTTGAAATTAGTCTAAGAAAATATAGGTTATAGAATATTGCTAAAACTATGGCTAGTGGTCCTCTTTTGATCATAATTACCCTTGCGTTATTATGGGATAGAGTTAAGAAATGCTCGATTTTGTATCATGTTTGAGTTACGAAACCAAGGGTTTACCATAGCCAGAGTATACGGGCGAGGCATAATCCTCGGTGAAATGACTTCAAACATGATTACATGTTTATGATACTATAGAGGATAAGACAGTGCCCTGTACGTCCCATAAGAACCAAAGCCAATACTGGTGGAAGTTCTGTTAGTTGGGTAGCATGTCTCCCAACCTAGCGTTTCGCGGCCCTTGTGACCTATTGACGAGGTAATTGACTAACACTAATAGGTTTACCTGGAAAATAGAATTTAGAAGTACATAACCCATTGGTTGACCAAGGTCTTATGAATAAGAAGATAGTAGGATGACCGTATAAGCAAGAACACCTGATGATTTTTTGATGCTCACAAAACTCGAACTTTCAAAATTTCGTATACTTATATTTGACTATCTTGACCAATGCTGCTATTACAGCCAAGTTTTGCAAGCTCACTCAATTCTCGAGCTTGATTTAAGACGTATGTTTAGTGGAGACGCCTACTAACATATTGTCTAATCAGAATCGATGTATTACGGTCTAATCAATCGTAGTGCACTCGGTTCGCTCTCTCTTTGATTATCCTACGTGGATTGAGATATCGAGGTATCTATGATCTCATCCGCGACTGCATTAACAATTCCTCTTGAATTATACGTTCGTCTTTGAATCACGTGATTGTATTCAGTGACATCTCCCGTGAACTCTTTATTGTCTTTGTCTTTCACTGATTTGGAAGACGAAAGCTCATAATTGGTAGAGAGATACAGAGTATCATCCATGGCTATGGTAGTTGTATACCCAAGTGTAGCTACCATCGGCCAGCCATGAGATTGAGTTAATCGTACTCATCTCGATCCTTAAATGCTATTGGGACCTTCTAGCCATCTGAACTTGAGGATGATTAAGGTTTTACCCTTAGTCAAGATGCCAACCTAGGAGACTATCTATTCTTAAGGAACCAAATGGCGTGAGCCTCTAATTATTTGCTTGAAGCTTGCTTTAACTAGAACCCTTGGGACAATAGTCTGGCAGGTATGACCCCAATAGAAATTCACGACTCAGTTGTTAGAATCTTTCCATAAGATGTGCCTTAGAGTTGGTTACCCCGTCGATAACTCTTGTATACGGTGGACGGGCAGATCTTTCTATTTTATCGACCATATGCCATTGTACACACTCGTTTTTCCATTTATTGAGGAACGATCCTTGAGTTGACTCATATCTACCGTATTCCGTTACGTCGTGTCTTATTCTTTATTAACAAGAGTCGGGGTACAATATTCGGACTTAAGAATTCTTCTAATCTCATTATTTCTAAAACCCATGTCCTAGCTTTTAAGGTGGGTAGACTGTAAGCCTTCTAAAATTCTGGGATATACGAGGATCACTGATTGATTAGAATGATTTTCATTAGGATGATAATTATTGTCTCACGGACTCCCACTTTCCATCTAGATCATTTTGTGTCCCCGATGGTGCCATTAATAATCGGAGCATGAGACCAACGGTGACCTTCCAACAAATTTTATATGTAAGATCTAGACGAATCCACCTTCATCTCGGTATATCATGTCCCACTCAAATACGTCTACTTGTACTCTATTTTTATGGTACAACTTTCAGGTAAAAAGGATTAGCTATAACCCTGACCATAATACTAGTATACTTCCCGACTACAATTAGAGACTCAACCCCGACTCAAACCTTTCGATTCAATATATGGTTATGATCGACTCGAAGCCAACTACGCACATGTCATTAGTGTGCCATTCAATTGTGTCTCTTCGTTCTACTTAAACACAAAAGTCATGGAAGACGCATGTTGGGCTTTAGGAACCTAGCTAACCAACCTGACCAGCAACTAGCTCAACCACTTGGGTGGAAACCTATTCTAGGTTACCCTAACCTAGTAGAAATAGTTTTATCTTGGGATCCTGCCCAATCAATATAGATCGAAGACCAAGGTTCGTACAACCAACGATTGATGTCCAATAGGGAACCCATTAAGACCCAGTAAAACCCATCCATGCATACCACTATATTTGGACTATAAAACCAAACTAGTTGAAATAGGTCCCTATACCTATTATGTAGTCTCCACCTCTTAGAATGCGAATTCATTCATAACCCTTATTTCAACTACCTGAAAGTCGCGATACGATTTTATATTGCATTTATACCCCTTGCTCGTGTGTTTAAATAACCACAGAGAAGATCACAATCTTGATTCCTCAAATTCTATTCTATTATGGAAACTGTTTAGAATTTCGAGAACGGAACTTCTGTATTGCACGGATTGCAAGACCCTCTGAGAAACGAAGGGTTCTTAGGCTTAGCAGGTGACGAAACTAGAGTAGCCCAATCTAGCAAATAAGTCAAGGGCTTATAAACTTTCTTTTTGTCTACATCATTGGGTACTCTCTACCGCTCTGAAAACTTCATATTCGCTCTCGATTATTTTCTCTTATCTTTCTGTCCATTCTATTACAGAGTGACGAATAGTCATGCTTATTAGAATTTATCAATATTTTTTAGCTGCTTGTGTAAATTTGTTGCTTGTTAGGTTTTGGGTTGTTTGATAGATAAGAGAGGATTATAGAGGCCAAGGGTAGTATATATCTATTTGTAGCAATTTTTGCAAGTAGTTGGAAGATTATAAGTTTTAGTGACATAGCTTTGAGGGAGTAGTATGTCCAAAGGTGGGTAGAAGTCCTCGGAGTTTCGTAGTTACAAAATGGCTAGGAGAAGGATATAAACTATTTTGAGGAATTAAAATTTGAGGAGATTAAGGTAATGGTAGATTTCCTTTTGAATTTAAGGAATAGTTACGAATTAGAATTTCGAGGACGAAATTATTTTAAGGTGGGTAGATTTGTAACCCCTTTTTTCAGAATTTTAAGAATATATTTTATTATTATTATTTTATTTGAATGGTAATTTTTTGATTTTATAAATAATTATCTAGTTAAATATTACGGTAGATGATTTTAGCCATGATGAAGTTTTGGAGTACAAGGCGACTAGAAATCGTGGCACGGACAGTGAAATGGCGTGCTTTGACTAGAGTATTAGTCCTGGTAGGGAAGGTCGAGCCGTAGCGATGTCCTAACTAGGAAAACCAGGCCAAGATGCGACTTAACCCTTACCGAAGACTTATTTATTTATTATTTATATTATTGAGTTTTAGGGAAACCGGTTATACCATTTTAGCTCCGACTGGACCCGAACTGAGCCCAAGCCATGTAGTCATGCGGCACGTCCAATGACATTCGTGTTGATAGAATTTGGTATGAGGGTGTTGCATTTCGTTTTAAGAACATAATGAATGTTTTCTAGTATTCGTAATTAAATATTATAATTATCATTATTAGTTTATATTCATTGACAATTGTGTAAAGTGGGTCCTTGTATATTTTGGACTATTAGATTGTACGTAATGGTATATACACCCTTATGATTTATTGAATTTTATTATTATTAGTATTATTATTATTATCATTATTATTGAGGTTAATATTTATATAAAATTATTTACTAATATTGGATATATGTTTTTCGTTATCAAATAAATATTATTATATATGGTCATATTTATGAAAATAGGCCTTCTTCTAGGAATAGATAACATTGGGTTTTATTTAGATTTGTATTAATATTATTATACTAGTATTCATATGAATATATATATATATATATATATATATATATATATATATATGTATAGATTATATATTAAAAAAATAATAGAAACAAACCGGCCAGCTCCCCAGCCCGAGCCCTAATAAACCACCCCCCAAGTCAGCACAAGAAAAACCCAGCAGCTATAGTAATAGCCCACGAGATATTGGTGGAGACCAATATCTCGTGAGTCTCACAACTCACCAACCCGCGCGTGACCTTCACAGTTGTGAACCCGGTTATAAATACCTAAATGTGGCCGAGAGTTAGCAGTAGAAGAAAGGAGAGCAAATCCTAACCCGCCGACCCTGGCACATGGGCGATCCCCTGGCCATGCGTGCACGCCATCATGGACCACCGCCGGCCGGAGAGCCGCCGGAGGAAGGTCGACAGCGGCGACTGCAGTCAAGACAGATGACAGCAGCAGTGCTCCGCGAGCCGTACTTTGCAGCATGATTTCTCAGCGGTCACTCGACCGTTTTGAGATCTGTCTTCTCGGGTACGTTCCCAAACTATATGGCTACCTTTCTCTACAAATAAAATTTGACGTAGTGCACTAGGTTGCCCAGAAAACAGATGCGTAGATGACAAAAAACCGTTTGAAAAACAGAACGTTTTGGGTTCAAAACCCTACATTGGAAGGAAATTTCCCGTCGATCTATCGGCATTTTAAAGAAAATAAATTAGGACGGTTTTAAACAACATATAGGAGATTGAAAACTAGTTGGTAGAACCTGATTTCATTAAGTTTGTGAAAAGTAATTCGAGTTTCAAATTGACCAAAAACCCTTTTCCCATACAATAGAAAATCTAGAAAACCACTCGATACGACGTGCTTTCCGCCAATCCGGGCGACGTGGTCGCGAACCAAAAGCATCGAAAGGTGCGTAATGGTTTCGTAGACGTGTGGGCTTTGACGGAATTCAAATTAGTTGCGTGTGCGCGACGAATTTGATGCGTATCCGTCGAAATTCACCGTATCGGCCTCTGTACAAATTTCCCAATTACTTTGTGGACGCTCGTCAGATCGAGATGAAACTTGCGCGAGCAGGACCATATCATTTTTTTGGTCCTGTATTCCAAGTTTGGTCCGATTCTGAGACAGTTGATTGGATCGCCGTTTTGCGGGCCCTATGGTCCGACTCAACAGACGATTTTGTGCACGGTCCGCCGAAATCCAACTCTGGACATACGGTTGGGTTCGTATCGAAAAATTGGATCCGTAGACATACAGTTTGACGACTTTAGAGATCGTTGACTCTGGCACACTTTTCGGTGCAAAGCGGTCCAACGGCGGATACCGTTTTGATCCAAAATTACCGTTTTGTCCCTGTATCTAGAATTGAACTTAAGGACATGCAATCCTAGATATTTTGACTATTCTGAGAACAATGGTAATGTTTATTTCAGCATCCGGAGATCGTTGTACGAGTTTTGACTATTGTGGCACACCGGGTAGTTTGGATTATCGGTTTCACCAGCAAAGGACCACAGGCGAGTACAGTTTATTGTTTGTTTTCAGTATTGATCTTTACTATACATCAGTGTTTAGTCGATAGATATGTGATTTCAGTCTTTATGTTGATTTATTTTTTTGTGGTGTCGGGGGAAGTGAAGTACCAACAATGTGTGATCTGACCTTAGACAGTGTAGACAATAATTTATTATTACAAGTAGACAGTGTAAACAGTGATTTATTATTACAAAGTAGACCATGTAGACCGTGTTTTTTATTGTATTATTCAATGTAGACAGTGTAACTTTATACAATACAGATAGTATAACTTTAGACAGTGTAGACAGTGTAACTTTAGACAGTGTAGATAGTGTCGTGTAATTGTCCCGAGACCGATCACATATCAAAGGTATTTCAGTTGGTCAGTCAGTGAGTATTTTATTGTATTTTATTTTCTGTTCTTGGTATTCAGTTTTATTCTGTCTTTTTTCATTTTTTTTTATAAATCATATGTCTAAAGGCTAACCTCTGATATATAGTCATTTTCATATATTGGAACTGCATTCAGTGAATTGTACTCGTTCCATTCCTGACTGGAAACCAATATTTTTTAGGTTAGCCGTGGATTTACTTAGCATGGGAGATACGGGGATACTTGCAGCCAAAAGCCTAGAGACTAGCTAGATAGTCGAGTTGTAGTCATTCATATATTTGTACAAGTATATATGTTTCTGCAAATGTAAACTTGTGATCATTGTAAATCAAATTAATTTGTGGATGAGCATTATTTGTGATTTTAATTGTCATAGCCGTGACAGCGTTCTACCGCCGACTCTGCGGCGTAGGCTGGCTTGGACACGTCACGTATCCGAAAAAACGGGTACGGGTCGTGACACCAACCCACTGTCCAAACCACCGACAGCCAAAACCAACACCTACACCTCGCCAGCCCCACCATGACTCCACAACGGCACACCACCACCAGCATCATCGCCACTACCAATCCCACCAGAGACCCAAGACACCGACAACCCACCAAATCATCACCAACCCCCCAAATAATCACCACCACCATAAATGAACGACAAAACTCACCTCGCCCTCAGCGCTGGGCTGCCACCGCATTGCCCTACCGGTCCAGCATGCCCCGTCGGTGTCCTCCACCGTACGAGCGCCACGATTGCATGCCGTTGCCTCCGCTTCCCACCAGTCAACGCCGCAACCGACGAACGCCGGCCCCGGGCGAAGACTGTCACGACCCGCACCCTAGAGTAAGGGCACGAGACGTGAATACGTCCAGCCTACGCCGCAGTGTCGGCGGTAGAACGCTGTCCTAGGTCACAACATCTAGCAATGTAAATATCTAAACAGTTTATACTCCCCGAATGGGGGTGACATAGCAATAGAAACTCAATCACAACTAAGGAAGATATAGCACGATATGAATAGAACTCAAGGAAATGAAATAGATAAAACCATAGTCTAAGATAATCCCAGCAGTACAAGTCTCAGATAAAAGAATATATACAAAACTGATCTCCAGAATAAGAGTCTAACTAGAACATGATCCAACTACATAGATAAAAGCCTAAAATCTAATCTAGGCAGTCGGGGGAAGGTCCTCAGCTACTGCTGGATCCTCCAGAGGGTCTAGCTCACAGGTGTCATCAAGGGCTGCCCCGTAATAGGTGTCCAGGCAAGCCTCCTCCTCGTCCTCTGTAATATTTTCAACAGGTCCAGTCAGGACAGGAGCGAGCACAGTACATCTCAATAATTCATAGCAGGTTAGAAAATATAAACATGCAGTAAAGTAAGATACAAGTACTGAAAGAAATGCTGTATGTAAACAGAAAGAGAACTGTAATGTAAATATCTACTATACATAGAGACTAGCAGTGACTAGTGAATCAGAGTACGAGATAGCACATGTGAATAGGACAGATTTGCACAGGATGTCGAGGTTGCACAGGAAACTACACTACAATGGAAATGTTCACACGACTACTAGCACTCCCCCGTATCCCCAATCAATACACAAGGTTCTAAACAGGTTATGTTATTGCACAGGATATCACATGGGGGCCCATATAGGGTGTACATGATAGTATACATGGGGGCTCCGTGAACATGAGAGTACAAGATTCACAGGAGTGCACATGTAATAAAAGCACAAGAGTACACGATGTAAGTGAAACGCACAAGCACAATGTACCCGATGCTTCCGAGGGAGATAACATCGCATGCAGAGATCCATATAGTACCAATCCGTGTGACCAATATGACAGTACAAGTAAAGTAATCTACTGTAGGTAATAATTATAAGCAGGATATAAAATAATCAGAGAATGTACTCGCCTGTAACTGAGTGTCCGGTATGAAACGTACTGTCCAAGGAGTGGTGTCAGGCTCCTAATCAGAACAGCACAAGTCACAACAAGTCCAGAATATCAAAATGGAGTCCTACTATGCATTCTATATGATTCTAAGTCAATCTAGACCAAAGTCAACTCTTGGTCAACTCTGGTCAACCCTAGAGTCAAACTAGGTCAACCTAATCAAACTTGAGTCAAACTAATCTATTCTAAGTCTACAGGGCTACACAAGTCTATTTGGCTAACACACACATTCAAGTATCCAATACCTAACACATACACAAGATATATAGATACAATATAAACTAACACTAAATATTATTGGTTAACCCCATTGCATACACACATTGATATATTCCCACATATATATATCTACACTACACATATACACATAGACATATGATATTCACATGAAAACTTATGAGGAGAAAGCATGTGTGAGTGTGAACTGGACAATACCAGAGTGTGTCAATGAACTGTTATAAGGTAATGTGTGTGCACTTGTGTGCTCAGGAAAATGCTAACAGTGAAGTGAAGGGCAGCAAAAGAAAGCACAGAACATGAGGTGATGTAAAACAGTGACAATTAGTGTCTTGTGTGTGTGTGTGACAAAGTTGCAGGCCATCCAAACAGTGTGCAGGGAAACAAGTATGCAGGAAATAAATTTGGAAATCCAAAACAGTGAAGCGGTGGCTGTGTTCAGGAATTTCCATAACAGTGTTTAGCATATGATCTAGATAATGTACAGAAAATAATGTATAGTACCAGAGTGGCCTGTGTTCAAGAAGTTAGTGTGAAGTGTGTCACAGAAAAATAGTAAAATGTGTCAATGTACACAGCAGGAATTTACTTGGTGAAGAAACATGTAAACTAGGGTGTGTGGTGAGCTATCAAGTATAACTAAATGTCAAGAATGTGTATGCCAACATGTACAGGAAAACAGGAAAGAAGAATGTGTAAACCAATCCTCAGGTTTAAAATCAAGGACTGAAACTTAACTCATTTGAAGAACAACCCAACAGTTCATATGGCACAAAATCAAGAGGAATACTGGAATGAAGGTTGACAGTAATGAATAATGAAGAACTTCACATAGCAATCATCTCAGATACTTAGTTAAGATAAAAAAAAACAATTTGAAGAATTATCAACAGTGACTAATAGATTCAGTTCCTTAATGAACATTCCATGGATAACTCAAAACAGTTCATGATGCATACCCTATTTTCAGTTCATTAATTTAACACCAAGTGTGACCATGGCAGGACAAGAGTAGGAAGAATGAAATTTGGTCCTACCCAGTAATTAACATATCAAAGCAGGGTTAACAATCATTTGCAATGTGGTTTAACTGGAAAATGACAGGGATGTTAAGTATTAGAACATTATTCAACAATGTGAAATTAATTGCAACTAAGGAATCATGAACCAAAAGATTGGAATTAATGCAACACCCCTCGTGCACAACCCCACATGCCATTTCGTGTCACCCACAAGCCGACACGGCGTGTCCACAGCACAAAGCATAAAGAGAAACACATACAGTGCACTAAAAGTGCACTGTCTCGTGCACAAGTGTACTTGTGTCGTGTGCACGACACAAGACACGAATGGTCTTCGTGGTGACACACATGGGTAGCCCACCTATAGGGCTACCACATTGTCACACCCCAGAACCAGAATGCTGGCAAGTTGGGACGGACAAGGCCAGCTACGTATACCAAAGTACTCCGGTACTCTGAAACAACGTATAAGCTGTATAGATGGGGGTTACTACTACAAACCAACAGTCAATCCTAGGTCACATAATCCTAGATATCTCAGTCTCAGACAAGAAGTAAAGTACAAGAATATGATCATCATGCATATAAGACAGTAAAGCATCCCAAACTATAATATATAGATGATCATGAAGCTAGTAATACAAAATGAAGAACTAGCAAGACTAAGTAATACATGATCAGCTCTAGCTGCAGTCTAGAAATATAACATCATGTCTAAGCCCGTAGGCCAAATGTCAAGTCCAAAACACGAGCTAAACACGTGCTCGGTGGCTAAACGCCTCAAAAGAATATGTACAGAAGAGAGTGGGTAAGAGAAAGAACACCCACTCAAGTCCCCTGGTGCTCCGGGTGGTCACCATCGAGAGGAAGGTCCAGAAGATCTTCGGGCTCCTCAACTAGATCTGGTCAATGCAAAACCAGTGGGGTCAGAACCCCAATAGCAAGTACCACAAAGGAAGCCAAACTTATGAACTAAAACCAGCATGCAATTCATAACATTTCTAAGATAAGCAGTAAACGAGACTAGAATATTAAATTGGTACCACAGTGTTTACGAAGGAAACTGTAACATGCAAGTAGGATAGCAAGTAAATAAACTGGACATGTGAGCATATGGTAAAGCCGAGCATGTAGTAGGAAGAATAGCATGTAAGAAAAGACAGGAAGCTAAGTACTACAAAAAGATAAACTGAAGCAAGACTAGACTAGACAAGAATGGACTCCATCCATCAATCACGGCCAAGCAATGAGTACGGCTTGATACTTTAGCTAACTAGGGTTGTCACATTCCTAGTTACTAACACATGCAAGTTTGAGAAATCCAAGTCCAGTTACCCGCCTGCTACTACCTGAATGATCCGGGCAAAAAGAAAAGAAGTATAGCAGACACACTGCAGTTAGATACATGTGTCCTAAAGAGGTGCCCCACTCGACGGTGTGCTGGAAGAGTGCTCATCATGACAGATAGCTCCAAATCCCAAGTGTATATATATATATATAGGGCCAAGATCAAAAGGGATAGCAGGTAACCGGGAAAGTCTCCAATGATCTAGGTAATCAAGCTAGTAGTTTAGTCCTTAACATTTTTCTTGTTGGATTCTAGGTGTGGCAATCCGCAGAATCCATCCTAGACATGAGACATGCAAGACTGGACAAGATAAGCAAGATTGTGTACTACAACAAGCCACAACAAGACATGACAATATCAAGACAAGAGTGCGCTACTACGAGCCACTATCAAGGAGCTAGACATGTACTAGAATCAAGAGTGCGCCATGACAGGCCACTATCATGTAAGCAAGAAGAGATATGTTCAAGAGTGCACCACGACGGATCACTATCAAGTAAGCAAGAAGGCATGGCAACAATTATCATAGCTTGTAAGAAAGAATCTATCCAAAGACATATCATGGTAGGTGGAGAAGAATAATCAAGGCTAAGTACATTTCATAAAATGGTTGAACATGTGCTAGTATCAAGTCTATATAGGTTGTACAATCATTATCTAACTGAGCAAGATCATGTTATCATGTTAAGAAATTATTACAGTCGAACAAAATATCAAAAACGGACAAAAACGGGCAAAACCGGACAAAAACAGCATAAAACGGCATACCGGCGGTATACAGCGGCATACCGATGGTATACCGAACTAAAAACAGTAAGTTTCTGGTGCCAAAAACGGCATACCGGCGGTATACTGCGGCATACCGGCGGTATACCGGTTTTTCAAACAGCAACGAAATTCAGAAAATTGCCAAAACTTGTTTCGACCATAAAATCTTCATTTTAAATCGAAATTCGGACTTTCAAAAGTCAAAATTGCATAGAATTGAATTTCCTACAACATGGAACTATTAGATTTCACAAATTCAAAGATTTGATAGATCAATATCTCAAAATACTCCAAAACAGGGGTTCTCGGAACACCGAAACGAGTCCCGATTGCCACCAAACTCAAAATCCATGTATACTAGCTAGGTAAGGACCTCATACATGTATATGTGACCAAGATCCATGATGGTAACACTAGTATCACTCTTGATACCAAGTTTTTCTACTAAGTCACTATTGGATTTTAACAGAAAATCAAATCTTGTTTAAATAAATTTTTGGAAACATGCACATATACGAGAATCATCAGGAAAATACTTTTAACAAAATGAGTTTAGGAAAATTCTAAGCATCTAACACCAAGGAAAACAAAAATGACAATAGATTACTATTGTTCAAGAATTTGGCAAGATGTACTTGCCTAGGTTAAGCTCCAAGCCTAATCTTCTACTCCACCACCAAGAGGGGCACGAAACCATACTCTAGACCTCGAGGTCAAGCTCTTGGCAAGCTCCAAGGGAAGAGAAAGGAAGAAGGAATGAAGAGAGTGTGAAGAGAATGAAAAGAGAGAGGAGAGAGAAAGTGAAGTGGTTTATATATAAAGGGAGAATTAATCTTAGCCGTTGGATCATGATCCGTGTGAAAATCTAAGTCAATCATGGCCATTCAAACAAAACCAATTGTCCATTGGATAATAGAGTGCATCTATACTATTCACGAAAATATCCAAGCACTATTCACGAAAATATCTAAACACTATTCACGAAAATATCCGAAACACTATTTATGAAAATATCAAAAACCGAAAATATCTAAAGTGTAGAAAACATGTCCGGGCGGTATGCCGTCGGTATACTCCGGTATACCGGCGGTATGCCGATCAAGAAGAAAACCTATAGTTTTGGGAAAAATTTAAAGTATTTCGGAAACCATGAAAATATGAAATACGCTACAAAATACGTATCCGTATGTAAATACCGATACTGTGAGACGAGTCTCACAACTCTCCCCTCCTTAGAAAAATTCCGTCCTCGGAATTTCCTAAAGGTAATCAAAAGCAAGCAAGAAATCCAAGAAAACATGCTATCAGGATCAAGATGGAAAAACTCATAAAACATGAAATCCAGCTAGAGTAATGTACAAGAATGTGAAAGCAATTTAAACATACGTAAGCAACAACATCATGTATTCCTACAATCATACTAAAAAGGTAGAACATAGATATACGAAATAAGTATACCTCACGAGCCAAACAGATACGGGTAACAAGCTCGGATATCATCCTCGCGCTCCCAAGTCGACTCGCCCGGTGAGTGATGACCCCAGGAAACACGAACTAATCGAATAGTCCAGTTCTTGAGAATCTTCTCCCTCCGGTCCAAAATGGATATGGGCCTCCCCTCATACGATAGGTCGGTACCAACGACCAGCTCGGAATGATCTAGGATATGGCTCGGATTCGAAACATATCGACGTAGCTGAGATACGTGAAACACGTCATGTACCTCACGCAACGACGGTGGAAGAGCAAGGCGATAAGATACATCCCCTACTCGCTCGAGAATATCGAACGGCCCAATAAATCTAGGGCTAAGCTTTCCCCGTACGCCAAACCTGATGACACCACGGGTAGGCGAAATCCGAAGAAGTACGTGATCGCCGACAGAGAACTCAAGATGGCGTCGATGCTGATCTGCCCAATGACGCTGTCGATCCTGAGCTACTCTGAGATGCTCTCTGACCTGCCTGACTACTCCAACTGACTGAGCAATCATCTCTGGACCAAGCAGCTGCCTCTCTCTAATGTCATCCCAAGCTAGGGGTGACCTACATCTCCTACCATACAAAGCCTCGAAAGGAGCCATCTGAATGCTCGCCTGGAAGCTATTGTTGTAAGAGAACTCCACCAAATGCAAGTGATCCTCCCAAGAACCACTGAAGTCAAGAATGCATGATCGAAGCATATCCTCCAAGGTATGGATCGTACGCTCCGACTGACCATCTGTCTGAGGATGGTATGCTGAACTGAAACTCAAACGGGTACCCAGACTCTGCTGAAGACTCTGCCAGAAATGAGAAGTGAATCTGGAATCCCGATCTGAGACTATGCTAACTGGCACCCCATGCAATCTGACAATCTGCCTCATATACAAGTCGGCCAACTGCTCTGTAGACTGACCAACCCTGAAAGGTAGGAAGTGGGCAACCTTCGTGAGTCGATCCACTATAACCCAAATGGCATCTCTACCAGTCGGGGTTCTAGGAAGACCAGTCACGAAGTCCATGGTAATATGGTCCCACTTCCACTCCGGAATCGGTAAAGACTGAAGAAGTCCGGCCGGTCTCTGGTGCTCAGCCTTGACCTGCTGGCAAACTAAGCATCGAGAGACAAACCGAGCTATCTCCCTCTTCATACCATTCCACCAGAAATACTGACGAATATCTCGATACATCTTCGTCCCTCCAGGATGAACAGAGTACTGAGAACTGTGGGCCTCCGACATAATCTCCTGTCGAATATCTCCATTCGGCACACAAAGACGACTCCCAAATCGGAGTGTCCCATCCTCATGGATGCACAACTCTGCTCTGCGCCCTGCCACACACTCTGCTCTGAGCTGCTGAAGCCTGGCATCCCCTGACTGAGCTGCTCTGATCCTAACCACAATGGTAGACTGAACCTGCAAGCCTGCCATCATAGCTGCCTCGCCAGGTAGCACTACCTCAATGCCCATCTCTTGAAGATCCTCCAGAATGTGATGCTGCTCCGTCAAGAAATAGACCCCGGGTCTCCTGCTTAAAGCGTCTGCAACGACGTTTGCCTTCCCGGGATGATACTGAAGATCAACATCATAATCCTTCAGTAACTCAAGCCACCGCCTCTGCCGCATGTTCAGATCCCTCTGGGTGAACACATACCTCAAGCTCTTATGGTCAGTAAAAATCTCCACTCGATCACCATACAGATAATGCCTCCAGAGCTTGAGGGCAAACACAACTGCGGCCAACTCAAGATCGTGCGTCGGATAGATCTTCTCATGGTCCCGAAGCTGTCGAGACGCATAAGCTATCACTCGACCGTGCTACATAAGAACACAACCAAGTCCCCGGCCTGACGCATCACAATACACCGTGAACCCACCTGGTCCGACTGGTAATGTCAGAATAGGAGCTGAAATCAAACTCTGCTTGAGTTTCTCAAAAGAAACCTGACAAGCATCTGACCACTCAAAGCGCACATCCTTACACGTCAGCCGTGTCAAGGGTGCGGAGATCCTAGCAAAGTCTGCCACAAACCGTCTGTAGTAGCTTGCTAATCCCAGAAAGCTGCGTACATCTGAAGCTGTACGAGGTACTGGCCAACTCTCGATAGCCTCAACCTTCTTGGGGTCCACCTCAACACCACCTCCGACAATAATGTGACCCAAGAAAGAGACTCGATCGAGCCAAAAATCGCACTTGCTGAACTTCGCGTAAAGCTGATGGTCCCGAAGAATCTGAAGAACCACGCGAAGATGATGCTCGTGCTCTGCCTCAGTCCGACTATAGACCAAGATATCATCAATAAACACTATCACAAACTGGTCTAAGTAGGGCATGAAGATGCGATTCATGAGATCCATGAAGATCGCTGGCGCATTGGTCGCTCCGAAAGGCATAACAAGGAACTCCCAATGGCCATATCGAGATCTAAACGCCGTCTTGGGTATATCCTGCTCTCTGACTCTGATCTGATGGTACCCAGACCGCAAATCGATCTTCGAAAACACAGCCGCTCTACTAAGCTGGTCGAACAAGTCATCTATCCTGGGCAAGGGATACTTGTTCTTCACGGTCACCGCGTTAAGCTGACGATAGTCAATGACCATACGCGATGAACCATCCTTCTTCTTCACAAGAAGGGCTGGAGCTCCCCAAGGCGATCCACTAGGACGAATGAATCCCTTGGTCCTAAGCTCCTCAATAGACTGATACAACACCAACAACTCTGAAGGAGACATCCTGTAGACTCTCGCTGACACTGGCTCTGCTTCCGGAACTAAATCAATATAATACTCAATCTCCCGAACTGGAGGCATACCCGAAAGCTCCTCGGGAAACACATCAGAAAACTCGCAAACTACTCTGGGCAAATGAACCTCCTCGGCTACTGCCATCCACATGATCGCTGGTGAAGACTCCACCTCGCCTCTAGAGAATGAGAACTCCTCATCATTCAGAACACGAAAGATAACCTTGTCGGCATGGCAATCTATCGAAGCGTGTCGAGCACTCAACCAATCCATACCTAGGACGACATCATAATCGCCCATAGAAAACTCTATCAGCCTAGCGGGAAACTCTCTTTCACATACTATGACTCTACACGAGGCATAGACTCGGTCTACTCCTACTAGACCGTTACCAGTAAGTATATTCATCCTTACAGGTAAAGATTCTGGCTCTACACCAATATGTGTCGCAAATCGTGCAGATATAAATGAATGCAAAGCACCAGAATCAAATAAAGCTGAAGCTGAATGAGAGTGAACAAGAATGGTACCTGCGACCACCTCCCCTGCTGCTAGCGCCTCCTCCATAGAAAGCGTGAAAGCCTGACCCTGAACTCTGGTCGCTGGACCCCTCTGCCTCTGAGCCTGAGCCTGAGCATACTGCTGAGGCCTCTGCTGGAACTGCTGAGACTGCGTTAGTAATGGCCTCTGGGCCTGCTGCTGCTGAACCGGCGCTGGTGCTCTAAACTGCTGAACTGCTGGCTGGAAGGATGCTGATCCAGCCGAACTCCTCCTGGGACAAGCCCCTATCCTGTGGTCCGGTGCTCCACAAGCTAGGCACAAGCCCTGTGCCCTACGGCACTCTGATAAGACATGTCCTCCTTTCCCGTAATGGGAACAAGCAACTGAAGAAGAATGCCTCTGCTGCTGAGGACGCGGCTGAGACGACTGCTGAAAGGAAGCCGCCGGAATCGGTCCCCTCGGAGATCCAATCGTCAAGGCTCGGACTGCTGGAGCTGGTGCTGACGACTGGGAAGAAGATCCCCTCTGAATGTGAGGCCTCTTCTGACCTCCGACTCTATCAACGATCCTCTGCGAGGTGTACTCATGCCTCCTCGCTGCCCTCATCACTGCATCAAAAGTCTGGAACTCATGCTGCTCAACTGCCAGTATGATCTCCAGATGAAGTCCCTGCTGGAACCTCCTCGCCCGGTCCAACTCGGTCGCCACTAAAGAAGGGACAAACCGACTGAGCTGGCTAAACTCTGACGCATAGCCGTCGACGGTCCTGCTCATCTGCCGCAAGCCAATGAACCTCTGCTGCAGATCATAACGCGACACCGCATCAAAATAGCGAGTCTGAAACCTCTCGCTAAAATCGGCCCAGGCTACTGGAGCCCTGAGAGACACCTCCTGAGCCGCCCACCAGTCGCGGGCCAAATCCAAGAGCTGCAACCTGACAACTGCCACACGCTCCCTAGCCGGAATCCCTGCCGCCTCCATAATGGCCTCAGTATCCTGAAGCCATGCATCAGACGCAATAGCATCCTCTGTACCATAGAAGTACAGGGGATAAAGACGCCTGAAGCTGCTCGCAGAATTGTAGACCTGAGCACCACCTCTGTCCAAAGCCGTCTGGACAGAATGGGTGAGAACATCACTCTGACGCTGGTGCAACGCCATGAAATCTCTCAGAACATCCACCAGTGCATGAACAACACCCTCTGGCTGCTCTGGCTGAACTGGTACTGCTGGCTGAACAGGAGGAACTGGCGACTCTGCCCTTCGGTCCACTCTAGACTCTGCTCCCGAATGCTGAGGATGCTCCTCCTGAACTGGCGAAACTAAGGGATGCTGATCTGCCATCAGCAAAGCCCGAACAGGCCGATCAGAAGGACCAGGAACGGTGCCCCTGAAAGTTTAAGGACACAAGGATTAGGTCGAGGGAACAGGAAAGATCAACGATCAAAGCAGATATCAGGACAAAAATCAGAGGTAAAGAGTAGTATCGAGGATATCAATAGAGAAGAATTTATGACTGAGATAACTACCAGCAACCCCCACATATCTGATAAATCAGACCTGCATGGGCCACCACTAAAACCTATGTCACGCCCCAGAACCAGAATGCTGGCAAGTTGGGACGGACAAGGCCAGCTACGTATACCAAAGTACTCCGGTACTCTGAAACAACGTATAAGCTGTATAGATGGGGGTTACTACTACAAACCAACAGTCAATCCTAGGTCACATAATCCTAGATATCTCAGTCTCAGACAAGAAGTAAAGTACAAGAATATGATCATCATGCATATAAGACAGTAAAGCGTCCCAAACTATAATATATAGATGATCATGAAGCTAGTAATACAAAATGAAGAACTAGCAAGACTAAGTAATACATGATCAGCTCTAGCTGCAGTCTAGAAATATAACATCATGTCTAAGCCCGTAGGCCAAATGTCAAGTCCAAAACACGAGCTAAACACGTGCTCGGTGGCTAAACGCCTCAAAAGAATATGTACAGAAGAGAGTGGGTAAGAGAAAGAACACCCACTCAAGTCCCCTGGTGCTCCGGGTGGTCACCATCGAGAGGAAGGTCCGGAAGATCCTCGGGCTCCTCAACTAGATCTGGTCAATGCAAAACCAGTGGGGTCAGAACCCCAATAGCAAGTACCACAAAGGAAGCCAAACTTATGAACTAAAACTAGCATTCTATTCATAACATTTCTAAGATAAGCAGTAAACGAGACTAGAATATTAAATTGGTACCACAGTGTTTACGAAGGAAACTGTAACATCCAAGTAGGATAGCAAGTAAATAAACTGGACATGTGAGCATATGGTAAAGCCGAGCATGTAGTAGGAAGAATAGCATGTAAGAAAAGACAGGAAGCTAAGTACTACAATAAGATAAACTGAAGCAAGACTAGACTAGACAAGAATGGACTCCATCCATCAATCACGGCCAAGCAATGAGTACGGCTTGATACTTTAGCTAACTAGGGTTGTCACATTCCTAGTTACTAACACATGCAAGTTTGAGAAATCCAAGTCCAGTTACCCGCCTGCTACTACCTGAATGATCCGGGCAAAAAGAAAAGAAGTATAGCAGACACACTGCAGTAAGATACATGTGTCCTAAAGAGGTGCCCCACTCGACGGTGTGCTGGAAGAGTGCTCATCATGACAGATAGCTCCAAATCCCAAGTATATATATATATAGGGCCAAGATCAAAAGGGATAGCAGGTAACCGGGAAAGTCTCCAATGATCTAGGTAATCAAGCTAGTAGTTTAGTCCTTAACATTTTTCTTGTTGGATTCTAGGTGTGGCAATCCGCAGAATCCATCCTAGACATGAGACATGCAAGACTGGACAAGATAAGCAAGATTGTGTACTACAACAAGCCATAACAAGACATGACAATATCAAGACAAGAGTGCGCTACTACGAGCCACTATCAAGGAGCTAGACATGTACTAGAATCAAGAGTGCGCCATGACAGGCCACTATCATGTAAGCAAGAAGAGATATGTTCAAGAGTGCACCACGACGGATCACTATCAAGTAAGCAAGAAGGCATGGCAACAATTATCATAGCTTGTAAGAAAGAACCTATCCAAAGACATATCATGGTAGGTGGAGAAGAATAATCAAGGCTAAGTACATTTCATAAAATGGTTGAACATGTGCTAGTATCAAGTCTATATAGGTTGTACAATCATTATCTAACTGAGCAAGATCATGTTATCATGTTAAGAAATCATTACAGTCGAAGAAAATATCAAAAACGGACAAAAACGGGCCAAAACGGGCAAAACCGGACAAAAACAGCATAAAACGGCATACCGGCGGTATACAGCGGCATACCGACGGTATACCGGACTAAAAACAGTAAGTTTCTGGTGCCAAAAACGGCATACCGGCGGTATACTGTGGCATACCGGCGGTATACCGGTTTTTCAAACAGCAACAAAATTCAAAAAATTGTCAAAACTTGTTTCGGCCATAAAATCTTCATTTTAAATCGAAATTCGGACTTTCAAAAGTCAAAATTGTATAGAATTGAATTTCCTACAACATGGAACTATTAGATTTCACAAATTCAAAGATTTGATAGGTCAATATCTCAAAATACTCCAAAACAGGGATTCTCGGAACACCGAAACGAGTCCCGATTGCCACCAAACTCAAAATCCATGTATACTAGCTAGGTAAGGACCTCATACATGTATATGTGACCAAGATCCATGATGGTAACACTAGTATCACTCTTGATACCAAGTTTTTCTACTAAGTCACTATTGGATTTTAACAGAAAATCAAATCTTGTTTAAATAAATTTTTGGAAACATGCACATATACGAGAATCATCAGGAAAATACTTTTAACAAAATGAGTTTAGGAAAATTCTAAGCATTTAGTACCAAGGAAAACAAAAATGACAATAGATTACTATTGTTCAAGAATTTGGCAAGATGTACTTGCCTAGGTTAAGCTCCAAGCCTAATCTTCTACTCCACCACCAAGAGGGGCACGAAACCACACTCTAGACCTCGAGGTCAAGCTCTTGGCAAGCTCCAAGGGAAGAGAAAGGAAGAAGGAATGAAGAGAGTGTGAAGAGAATGAAAAGAGAGAGAAGAGAGAAAGTGAAGTGGTTTATATATAAAGGGAGAATTAATCTTAGCCGTTGGATCATGATCCGTATGAAAATCTAAGTCAATCATGGACATTCAAACAAAACCAATTGTCCGTTGGATAATAGAGTGCATCTACACTATTCACGAAAATATCCAAGCACTATTTACGAAAATATCTAAACACTATTCACGAAAATATCCGAAACACTATTTATGAAAATATCAAAAACCAAAAATATCTAAAGTGTAGAAAACATGTCCGGGCGGTTTAC
This sequence comes from Iris pallida, assembly GCA_029216955.1. Taxonomy (NCBI): domain Eukaryota; kingdom Viridiplantae; phylum Streptophyta; class Magnoliopsida; order Asparagales; family Iridaceae; genus Iris; species Iris pallida. The sequence goes on from JANAVB010004398.1 coordinate 19,624,815, forward strand.
CGTCGGTATACTCCGGTATACCGGCGGTATGCCGATCAAGAAGAAAACCTATAGTTTTGGGAAAAATTTAAGTATTTCGGAAACCATAAAAATATGAAATATGCTGTAAAATACGTATCCGTATATAAATACCGATACTGTGAGACGAGTCTCACACACATGGGCCCACTGCCCAGTGTCCACGAAGTGTCTAGGTTGGACACGAGATCCGTGTCAGTGAGGAAAACTCACAGTGCACAGACTGGGCATTTCCCGTGCACACGAGTTTTCATGCTCGACACGACACTAACCGACACAAGGCTTGGGGTGTGTCATGACAGACACCGCCCCTTGCTTCGTGTCAAGTTTTGTGTCAAAAAGCCACGTGTCGTGTCCGCTACAGACCCCGTGTAGCAGGGGATGCCTGTAGCAGCGTGCGGCCGTGTGCACGCGCGTGTCCACAGCAGGAAAATGACACAGGACGACACTAAAACTAGGATACAAGGACACGAACCACTAGGCTAGACCTAAATACTATTTCCTATTCAAAGGGAATGGTTTAAAATGGTCGACTTGCCCTCTGTGGCATTAGATCGAACACTCTGTCCAGGACACTGATACGTGTCCAGAATGGACACGAATCATTCGATACTGGACACGAATCATTCCTGACCTTAGGAGGATCACTTAGGATTCCTATTCATGAAGACTACAGAAGATTTAATAGAGAAAAGGGAGATATACCTCTATGGGAAGATCAATGGAAATAAACCTCTTAGAGAGCTCCACTCTTGGTATCCCAAATCCTCCAAATTAATTCCAAGCTGAACCAAACCTCCACAACAGCAAGAAAATCATCATTAGGAACTGTTGCAATAATTTTGAGGAATTTAGGACCTATATTGGAATTATAATGGATATTTCTATGCAAGAACTCACCTCTTTCCAAACTTGAGCTATTCTTCTAAGGAGGGAGGCTAGCCCTAAAACTAGGAGGATATTTATAATGGAGGAATCCCTATATGGATAAGGTGGCCGGCCACTTGGCCTTGGGGTTTGGGTTGGGTCTAAGTGTAGGGCTTAGGCTAAGTTCACAAGCTAGTTAAGGCTAAACCTAATCAATGTTCTCAACCATAAGTCATGGCTTATGACTTTCTAAACCTATTGCTAATTTGACTAACCAAGACTTAGGCTAGGTTTGACTAGAGTCACTTGACCTAACCAAGCTCAACTAACCATGGTTAGTTCCTAGGTTGGTCTACATGGGTCAAAACTGGCCAAAAATCAAACTAGTCCAAATAAATCCAAAATAAATTCTAAAAATTCCCAAAAATTCCAATTAATACTAATAAATTTTATTTACCCCAAAAATGACAAAAATACCCTCACACTAGAAATGTGGTAGTGACAAATCTACCCTCCTTAAAAGAATTTCGTCCTCAAAATTGAAAGGCGAAATGCAACAGATGAGAAGGATAGAAAGTATACCTCAAGGGCCAAAAAGATAAGGGTACCGCTCGCGCATCTCATCCTCCCGCTCCCAGGTAGACTCTCCTGGAGAATGATGCCTCCATGCGACGCGTACCAACGGTATCTCCTGGTTCCTCAGAACCTTCTCCCGTCGATCCAGAATCTCCACAGGCTGCTCTGGATAGCTGAAAGAAGGACCCACCTCAATCTCCGAATGATCGAGCACATGGCTAGGATCAGCCACGTACCGTCTCAACTGTGATACATGGAATACGTTGTGGACCCCCACAAGTGCAGGCGGCAAGTCTAGCCTGTAAGCCACGTCACCGACTCTCCCGCTGATAACGAAAGGGCCGATGAAGCGCGGGCTAAGCTTTCCGCCTCCACCAAAACGTATCGTACCACGAGTCGAAGATATCCTCAAGAAAACCTGGTCTCCGACCTAATCACAAGCAAGGTCTTAATTAATAATAAATAACAAACATGATCAAAATCACAAACAACAACCTAAATCTAATCCTACTCTAATCTGTACCTCAAACTCCAAGGGTCTCCGGTGGCTATCGGCCCAGTGCCGATGTCTGTTCTGCGCCACGTGAAGTCTGTCCCTGATAAGCTTCACCTTCTCGACCGCATCCACAATTATCTCTGGCCCCAGCAAAGCTCGCTCACCAACATCATCCCAGGATAAGGGTGTACGGCACCTACGCCCGTACAGAGCCTCGAAAGGTGACATCTCGATGCTGGCCTGGAAACTATTGTTATAGGCAAACTCCACCAAATGAAGATGATCCTCCCAGGAACCTCCAAAGTCCAGGACGCACGTCCGCAGCATATCCTCGAGAGTCTGAATAGTCCGTTCTGACTGTCCGTCCGTCTGGGGGTGGTATGCAGTACTAAACTTGAGCTGAGTGCCCAAGCTGGTCTGTAGACTCCTCCAGAAATGGGAAGTAAAACGGCTATCCCGATCTGGGACGATGCTGACCGGGACTCCGTGGATCCTGACTATCTGCCGCATATACATCTCCGCCAGCCTCTCTGTAGACGTACCCACCTTGAATGGCAAGAAGTGGGCCGATTTGGTCAACCTGTCCACGATGACCCAAATCGTGTCTTTCCTTCCTGGAGTACTCGATAATCCTGATACGAAGTCCATCGTGATATGCTCCCATTTCCATACGGGAATGGGCAGCGGCTGCAACAATCCACCGGGCCTCTGTCTTTCCACCTTGACCTGCTGACAGACCAAGCACCTCGCTACGAAGTGGGACACCTCCCGCTTCATTCCTGACCACCATACATGCTCCCGCAGATCTCGGTACATCTTGTTGGCACCCGGGTGTATAGAGTACTGGGATCTGTGGGCCTCCTGCAAAATCTGCTCTCTGAGCTCCCCGCTAGGCACACATAGCCTGGCACCGTGCCTCAGGGCACCATCCTCTGCAAGTGAAAACTCAGGATCCCCCACTCCCATACTGACCTGCTCTCTGATACTCTGAAAAGCCACATCCTGAAACTGAGCCGCCTTGATCTTATCCATCAAGTCTGACTGAATCTGCATCCCCCATAGCTGCCTCTGTACTCCCGGCACGATCACCTCAATCCCAAGGCTCCCCAAGTCGGCAAGCAAATGCCGATCCATGGTCAAACACATGGCTGTCGGATACCTACTCAAGGCATCGGCAACCACGTTGGCCTTCCCTGGATGATACTGCAGTACAATATCGAAGTCCTTCATCAACTCCAACCATCTGTGCTGTCTCATGTTCAACTCCTTCTGAGTGAACACATACTTTAGGCTCTTGTGATCTGTGAAGATCTCCACCCGCTCACCATACAGATAATGCTTCCACAGCTTCAAAGCAAAAATCACAGCTGCCAGCTCCAGGTCGTGGGTAGGATAGTTCTTCTCATGGGGACGTAACTGCCTGGAAGCATAGGCAATTACCTTCCCGTGCTGCTGTAACACACAACCCAGCCCCTTCCCGGAAGCATCACTATAAATAGTGAATCCACCTGATCCTGAAGGCAACGTCAAAATCGGAGCTGTCGTCAGCCGCTTCTTCAACTCATCAAAAGCTGCCTGACACTCCTCTGACCATACATACTCAGCATCCTTCTGGGTCAACCGTGTCAACGGCTCTACAACCCGGGAGAAATCCTGCATAAATCTTCGGTAATATCCTGCCAGCCCTAGGAAGCTCCTGATTTCTGCAACTGAAGTCGGCGCTGCCCATGCCTCGACTGCTACAATCTTCTTGGGGTCAACTGAGATACCATCTCCAGTCACCACGTGCCCCAAGAAATCCACCCGGTCCAAGAAAAACTCACACTTGGAGAGTTTTCCATAAAGCTGCTCCTTCCTGAGAATCTCCAGCTCTATCCGCAGATGCTCCTCGTGCTCCTTCTCAGTCTTGGAGTAGATCAAGATATCATCAATAAACACTACTACAAACTGATCCAAATACTGATGGAACACCTTGTTCATAAGGTTCATAAACACAGCTGGTGCGTTGGTTAGCCCAAATGGCATAACCAAAAACTCGAACTGCCCATACCGCATCCTGAAAGCAGTCTTGGGAATATCCTCCCCCTTCACCTTCACCTGGTGATATCCCGACCTCAGATCAATCTTGGAAAATACCCGAGCTCCGCTCAACTGGTCAAATAGATCGTCGATCCGCGGCAGTGGGTATTTGTTCTTGATCGTGAGGTTGTTGAGTGCCCTGTAGTCAATACACATGCGTACTAACCCATCCTTCTTCGGCACAAAAAACACTGTTGCACCCCATGGCGACGAACTCGAGCGGATGAAGCCCTTGTCCTGTAGCTCATCCACCTGCTTCTTCAGCTCCACCAGCTCGCTGTTGTTCACCCGATAGACATGCTGAGAAATAGGCTCCGCTCCTGGAACCAAGTCTATCGAGAACTCAATGTCTCTATCTGGTGGCAGTCCCGGCAACTCCTCCGGGAAAACATCCATGTACTCTGCTATCAAGGGGTGTGGAATCGTCTGCTCCTCGACCGAGACTCCACAGAAGACTCCGCTGCTCTGCTCTGCCTGACGTCTGGAATACTCGAACTCTGGCTCCCCCGGTGCTCTGAACAGAACTCTACCCCCTCTGCAATCGATGCTGGCGTGGTGCCTGCTCAACCAATCCATGCCTAGTACTATATCGTAGTTCGGCAATGGCATTATGAGCAGGCTCACCTCCAACTCACGGCCTCCCAAAACTACTCTCCGACCCTTACAAACATCACTCACGAGGATAATACCACCCCCGGTCATAATCTTATAAGTCCTAGGCAACGATTCAGCTATGATACTGTGTCTAATCGCAAAAGATACTGAAATCAAGCTATGCGATGCACCGGAATCAAACAATGCAAATGCTGGACTGGAGTCGAGAAGAATCGAACCTACAATCAGCTCTCCAGTCACCTCTGCATCTCCAGCTGCCATGGCGAAAGCTCGCCCCTGCTGGCCTCCCCTGGCCTGCTGCTGGTGCTGGACGAACCTCTGCTGATGCGTCGGCAGGGCTGGTCCCCGCTGCTGACCTGCTGGAGCTCTGGCTCCACCTCCCTAAGCTGTTCGTCCCACAGACCTAGGACAATCCCTCATCTGGTGATCTGCTGCTCCGCAAAAGAGGCACTTCCCGAGCCTCTTCCTGTACTCATTCCATCCATGCCCTGGCTTCTTGCAGAAGGTGCAACTGACTGTCTGCCTGGGTGCCTGATGCTGCTGCTGAGCCGGCCTCTGCTGAATCGGCTGTGGCTGAAACTGCCTGGGCTACTGGTGCTGAAAATGAGGCCTCTTAGCCTGGCCCCCGCTGCTGCTGCTGCCCCCAGCTGGGTCTCTCCCTCTCTTGAGCCTAAGCTCAAGATTATCCTCAGCTAACAGGGCCCCCGTCAGAATCTCCTCAAATGTAGCATCTCGGTTCCCCTTGGTCAGGGACTTCACCTCCTTGACTAGACCCTTTCGAAACCTCTGGGCCTTCGCCGTCTCGCTCTGACCCTCAACAAACCTGCCGAGACGACCAAACTCTCCCGTATACTCCTCAACTGAGAGACTCCCCTGGACCAAGCTCTCAAACTGTGTCTCCAAGGCTCTGACTGCTGAATCCGGAAAGAACTTCTTCTTGAAGAAGCCCCGGAACTGCTCCCAAGTCTGCCCTGGTATTCCCACCCTGGGGTCCGACTGATACCAGGTGCGAGCAAGATCTCGCATCCGGCTAGCTGCCGCCTCGATCTGAAGGTCTGCCGGAATCCTGGCCAAGCGGAAGATCTCCTCCATATGCTCGAGCCACTCGTTGGCATATAGGATCCCCTCTGTCCCCATGAAGTCTCTGGGGCTCATCTTCTGAAACTGCTCGATCCCTGGTGTCCTCTGCTGCTGTACCACCGGTCAAGCTGCGGCTGTCGTGACAGCCAACTCCATGCCTCTATCCTGCCGAGCCTGCTGTCGGTCCATGAACTGCTGAAAATATACGAACATCTGGGCTGCGTCCACATGTCCTGGAGGCGGTGGTGGCTGGAAAGGATCCTCTGGATAGACCGGGTCCTGCCTCCCAGTCGGTGGTTGCATGTCCCCTGCTGCGGCTGCCGAAGTCTCAACACGAGCTGAGGTGACAAGAGCTGCAGTCCCCTGGCCTCGCCGTGCTGGCTGAGAGGTAGCAGTCCCCTCTATAGCATCATCATGGACGGCACGCTGCGAACGAGTCTCTACCATCCTGAAGATAGACAAACAAGAGTATCAATTTCTGAGAAAGAAACGAAATAACAAAGGCGGACAATTATAATTCAAAGGATAAGCAGACAAAAGGATTTAGATGGCAATAAAAGAAGATTTCCTAAAGTGATTGAGTATCTTAAAATTATTATCCTATATCCTATAGCAGGCTGCATCGATACTCTAGTTCGAGTACCACTACACTTCTAGTCTAGACCTGCATGGGCCACCACTAAAAACGTGTCACGACCCGCACCCTAGAGTAAGGGCACGAGACGTGAATACGTCCAGCCTACGCCGCAGTGTCGGCGGTAGAACGCTGTCCTAGGTCACAACATCTAGTAATGTAAATATCTAAACAGTTTATACTCCCCGAATGGGGGTGACATAGCAATAGAAACTCAATCACAACTAAGGAAGATATAGCACGATATGAATAGAACTCAAGGAAATGAAATAGATAAAACCATAGTCTAAGATAATCCCAGCAGTACAAGTCTCAGATAAAAGAATATATACAAAACTGATCTCCAGAATAAGAGTCTAACTAGAACATGATCCAACTACATAGATAAAAGCCTAAAATCTAATCTAGGCAGTCGGGGGAAGGTCCTCAGCTACTGCTGGATCCTCCAGAGGGTCCAACTCACAGGTGTCATCAAGGGCTGCCCCGTAATAGATGTCCAGGCAAGCCTCCTCCTCGTCCTCTGTAATATTTTCAACAGGTCCAGTCAGGACAGGAGCGAGCACAGTACATCTCAACAATTTATAGCAGGTTAGAAAATATAAATATGCAGTAAAGTAAGATACAAGTACTGAAAGAAATGCTGTATGTAAATAGGAAGAGAACTGTAATGTAAATATCTACTATACATAGAGACTAGCAGTGACTAGTGAATCAGAGTACGAGATAGCACATGTGAACATGACAAATTTGCACAAGATGTCAAGGTTGCACAGGAAACTACACTACAATGGAAATGTTCACACGACTACTAGCACTCCCCCGTATCCCCAATCAATACACAAGGATCTAAACAGGTTATGTTATTGCACAGGATATCACATGGGGGCCCATATAGGGTGCACATGATAGTATACATGGGGGCTCTGTGAACATGAGAGTACAAGATTCACAGGAGTGCACATGTAATGAAAGCACAGGAGTACATGATGTAAGTAAAACGCACAAGCATAATGTACCCGATGCTCCCGAGGGAGATAACATCACATGTAGAGATCCATATAGTACCAATCCGTGTGACCAACGTGACAGTACAAGTAAAGTAATCTACTACAGGTAATAATTCTAAGCAGGATATGAAATGATCAGAGAATGTACTCGCCTGTAACTGAGTGTCCGGTATGAAACGTACTGTCCAAGGAGTGGTGTCTGGCTCCTAATCAGAATAGCACAAGTCACAACAAGTCCAGAATATCAAAATGGAGTCCTACTATGCATTCTATATGATTCTAAGTCAATCTAGACCAAAGTCAACTCTTGGTCAACTCTGGTCAACCCTAGAGTCAAACTAGGTCAACCTAATCAAACTTGAGTCAAACTAATCTATTCTAAGTCTACAGGGCTACACAAGTCTATTTGGCTAACACACACATTCAAGTATCCAATACCTAACACATACACATGATATATAGATATAATATAAACTAACACTAAACATTATTGGTTAACCCCATTGCATACACACATTGATATATTCCCACATATATATATCTACACTACACATATACACATAGACATATGATATTCACATGAAAACTTATGAGGAGAAAGCATGTGTGAGTGTGAACTGGACAATGCCAGAGTGTGTCAATGAACTGTTATAAGGTGATGTGTGTGCACTTGTGTGCTCAGGAAAATGCTAACAGTAAAGTGAAGGGCAGCAAAAGAAAGCACAGAACATGAGGTGATATAAAACAGTGACAATTAGTGTCTTGTGTGTGTGTGACAAAGTTGCAGGCCATCCAAACAGTGTGTAGGGAAACAAGTATGCAGGAAATAAATTTGGAAATCCAAAACAGTGAAGCGGTGGCTGTGTTCAGGAATTTCTATAATAGTGTTTAGCATATGATCTAGATAATGTACAGGAAATAATGTATAGTACCAGAGTGGCCTGTGTTCAAGAAGTTAGTGTGAAGTGTGTCACAGAAAAATAGTGAAATGTGTCAATGTACACAGCAGGAATTTACTTGGTGAAGAAACATGTAAACTAGGGTGTGTGGTGAGCTATCAAGTATAACTAAATGTCAAGAATGTGTATGCCAACATGTACAGGAAAACAGGAAAGAAGAATGTGTAAACCAATCCTCAGGTTTAAAATCAAGGACTGAAACTTAACTCATTTGAAGAACAACCCAACAGTTCATATGGCACAAAATCAAGAGGAATACTGGAATGAAGGTTGACAGTAATGAATAATGAAGAACTTCACATGGCAATCATCTCAGATACTTAGTTAAGATAAAAACAATTTGAAGAATTATCAACAGTGACTAATAGATTCAGTTCCTTAATGAACATTCCATGGATAACTCAAAACAGTTCATGATGCATACCCTATTTTCAGTTCATTAATTTAACACCAAGTGTGACCATGGCAGGACAAGAGTAGGAAGAATAAAATTTGGTCCTACCCAGTAATTAACATATCAAAGCAGGGTTAACAATCATTTACAATGTAGTTTAACTGGAAAATGACAGGGGATGTTAAGTATCAGAACATTATTCAACAATGTGAAATTAATTGCAACTAAGGAATCATGAACCAAAAGATTGGAATTAATGCAACACCCCTCGTGCACAACCCCACATGCCATTTCGTGTCACCCACAAGCCGACACGGCGTGTCCACAGCACAAAGCATAAAGAGAAACACATACAGTGCACTAAAAGTGCACTGTCTCGTGCACAAGTGTACTTGTGTCGTGTGCACGACACAAGACACGAATGGTCTTCGTGGTGACACACATGGGTAGCCCACCTATAGGGCTACCCCATGGGCCCACTGCCCAGTGTCCACGAAGTGTCTAGGTTGGACACGAGATCCGTGTCAGTGAGGAAAACTCACAGTGCACAGACTGGGCATTTCCCGTGTACACGAGTTTTCATGCTCGACACGACACTAACCGACACAAGGCTTGGGGTGTGTCATGACAGACACCGCCCTTGCTTCGTGTCAAGTTTTGTGTCAAAAAGCTACGTGTCGTGTCCGCTACAGACCCCGTGTAGCAGGGGATGCCTGTAGCAGCGTACGGCCGTGTGCACGCGCGTGTCCACAGCAGGAAAACGACACAGGACGACACTAAAACTAGGATACAAGGACACGAACCACTAGGCTAGACCTAAATACTATTTCCTATTCAAAGGGAATGGTTTAAAATGGTCGACTTGCCCTCTGTGGCATTAGATCGAACACTCTGTCCAGGACACTGATACGTGTCCAGAATGGACACGAATCATTCGATACTGGACACGAATCATTTCTGACCTTAGGAGGATCACTTAGGTTTCCTATTCATGAAGACTACAGAAGATTTAATGGAGAAAAGGGAGATATACCTCTATGGGAAGATCAATGGAAATAAACCTCTTTGAGAGCTCCACTCTTGGTATCCCAAATCCTCCAAATTAATTCCAAGCTGAACCAAACCTCCACAACAGCAAGAAAATCATCATTAGGAACTGTTGCAACAATTTTGAGGAATTTAGGACCTATATTGGAATTATAATGGATTTTTCTATGCAAGAACTCACCTCTTTCCAAACTTGAGCTATTCTTCTAAGGAGGGAGGCTAGCCCTAAAACTAGGAGGATATTTATAATGGGGGAATCCCTATGTGGATAAGGTGGTCGGCCACTTGGCCTTGGGGTTTGGGTTGGGTCTAAGTGTAGGGCTTGGGCTAAGTTCACAAGCTAGTTAAGGCTAAACCTAATCAATGTTCTCAACCATAAGTCATGGCTTATGACTTTCTAAACCTATTGCTAATTTGACTAACCAAGACTTAGGCTAGGTTTGACTAGAGTCACTTGACCTAACCAAGCTCATCTAACCATGGTTAGTTTCTAGGTTGGTCTACATGGGTCAAAACTGGCCAAAAATTAAACTAGTCCAAATAAATCCAAAATAAATTCTAAAAATTCCCAAAAATTTCAATTAATAATAATAAATTTTATTTACCCCAAAAATGATAAAAATACCCTCACACTAGAAATATGGTAGTGACAAAGACCGCCTCTCTAGCCCACGACCAGAACTTCTTATCCTTCTGCCGCTTTCCCATGCCCGGCCGTTAGTCGCTGAAATCGGACGAGGAATCCTCTTCCACTCCCCACCAGCGTCCGTATAGCTCTCTCCGGCGCCAACCCTCAGCCAGCCTCCGCCGTCCTCTCTCTCTCCCGATCTCCCTCCTCCTCCGCGCTCTCGACCTCCGGCGAAGCTCCGACTGAGCCCTCCATAAAACCCTCTCTCTTCTGACCGCTTCTCTCTCCTCCGCTTCTTCGTTCACTTCTCCCGCTCTCGTCCTCCGATCTTCCGCACTCACTCTTTCTCCGCCGTCGCGCCACCGTGCCATCTTCCGGAGCCCCTCGCTTAGCGGCCAAACACGCACCCCCTTCCGATTTGCACCGTCGGTGTCTTGCCGACCCCATTCGATGAGCCTTCCGACCGTGCCTCACCTTCCTCTCCGCCTACCGCCCCACGTGAACGTCACCCGTCCAGCCGCCGGAAACCCTCTCCCGCAGCTCTGCCGTTCCGCTTCCCTTCTTCCTTCTTCCTCACTCTTCTCCTCCTTCTGACCGTTCTTTATTTATTTCAATCAATCTCTCTCTCTCTCTCAGCGTTAATGAAGAGCAGCACAGTAGTCTATGATTGTTATATTTTTATTTTATATATTTTTTTGTTTGTTTTACTTTTCCTCCTTTTCCTGATAATAAGTACTATTTTAGTAGTGGTATTATTATAAAATATCTAGGTAAATAATTATGTGTAGCTTATGATTATAATTGGCATATTTATTATTACTACTGGTGTGGTTGTTAAAATCAATTGTATAATGTTAGTTTTATTTTTAATTTATAAAATTGAGGAAAGTATTATTATGATATATTAGCTAAGTTCAAAGGATAGTTTTAATCTAAAATTAGTTCTAAAAATAAATATTTTTTTACGCATAACATTAGTTTCAAAATCATAAAATGAAATTTCTAGTATTTCTAATATAGTTCTATATCAAACCCTATTTTTATAAACCTAGAGTTTTTATCGTAAAAATGATTTTGGATATTTTAAGTATTCTTCTAAAAATATTTTGGGCTAAGGAAATATATTGTTACATAGAAATCATATTTTTACAAACATAGAATTTTTGGCTAGAAAAGATTTTATTATATTTTCGTAAAAATTATTTTGAATAAAAATACATATTTACTATTCTATGATGTCTCATATATAGCTCTGGACCTACAAATTATATTTTTGACAACTTAGAGTTTTGTCGAAAACGATTTTCTTGACTTCAAGTATTTCTAAGTATTTTTCCTATAAATATTTTGACCCATGAAAACTAGTTTTTAGGAATTATAAATATTTTCTAAAGTTCGTATATATAATATTTATCCATTATTTCTTTGATTTTTCTCCTGACCGTAACCAATCCTATTATTCCTATTCCTTCGCCAATTCTGTCCTTTCTCTTATCGACCTTAACTAATTTGACCCTTCTAGTCCAATGGAACTGTCTGTGCCACCACCCGAGGTCACCTTGCATAGTTGTTGTACCGAAGTCGTAGTTCATGCCACCTTGATCAGCGTAGCCCACAAGGTGTCCTACCAGGCAAGATACCTTGCCACCTTAATCTATGATTACTTTACTTTATTTTACAGTTATTTATTTTCAGTTTCATATATATTGTTCTATGTTTCATATCACTGTGCGTCCGAGTCACACTTGGGTGCAAGCGACCATATCGGTCGTTCATTTGCCTTATATTATTTACTTGCATTGACTTAGCTTAGTCACCACCCATTGATGATGAGGTATTGGTATATCTTATACGGCCTTGACACGTACTTTACCACGTATTGTGAGTCACATATAGGACACATACTCGCGTAGTCGGCCGACCACCGATACGTATGGGGCGTACGACGGTTAGGAGTAACTGCCAATAGAATTGCATGCTAGTGGACTTGACAGTTACTAGATGGTCATATGTGTCATGGATGTGACTCCATTAGACATTGGAAGGGAAGAACAGTTCCTTGAAGTATGGGCCACATTTACATACTGCTATTGTACCTAAAGCTCCGTTGGAGACGCAGGTTCACCCTATTGTACTGATTTCCTCTGACGTTCAGGGAACGTTATGGACGTTTTCTTATTGATTTCCTCTGACGTTCGCCGAACGTTATGGATGAATTATATTAATTTTCGATGAGAGGGTCGATGCCACTGCTATACAGCTCGAGTGCCCATATGTGGAGGATTGTTCTTTATTGCATATTCACTATAGTACGGTTAGGTAACCTATTGCATGCATCCCTTATTTTCTATTATATATCACAGTTATATGGCATGATATTATGTATCTTGTTACGTCCCTCTGAGGACCTGGTTATCTCGCCAGGTGTGTGCTCTTGTCTTTCGCAGGTGTTCTAGCCGTGGCCATAATCGTCTCTATTTCTTCGAGGATGATTTCACTTTGATCGTCTTCGTCTCGTTCGCCAAACTCTTTCTTTTTATTTATTTCTTATCATAGTTGGTAGTGGATTTGTCTCCGCCCAACTACATGTACCAAATGACAATTCCATAGTTAATTATATGATATCTTTTATTCTTTCAATTTGGGGATGAGATTAGTTTGTTGTGGTTCTACTGTATTTTACAGCTTATGTATCCATACGAGGCCTATGTACTTCGTATGAATACAGCTGGCATGTCTACGTTCCTAGTCCTACGTATTTTGGGACAGGAGCGTTACATATTTTTGTGGTGGCCCATGCAGGTCAAGATAAATTATTTGGTTACTTTACCGTACCAAGCAAGCCTGCGTATATGATTAGAGTCTAGGATCTCAACCACATACTTGACCTCTTTCCTAGATTTTATCTACCGTTTGACACATTGATTTGCATCTTGCTTGATTCCTTTTATCATTATTCTCATCCCCCCTTCGTACTTGCTAGAGGTTAGGAAGGTGACCCCTACTAGTTCGACATATTTTTTGTCCCAAAATACCATTAGTTTAGTTCTTTTAAGTTGGATAGAATGCCTTGTGACCTAGCAATCCTTTTGTCCTTGTGACCTATATTAGCAAGTTTACTTAGAGTCTAGAATCTAGAGGACCCTAACCCGTCTAGCCAACCAAGGACTTGGACAAGAAGACCATAGGACGACTGTATAAAGACCATCACAGGATATGACTTAGATCCTTTAGAAGTTCGACTATACTCCCTCTCAATTTTAAACTCTCGTTACTATAATTTCATTATATTGACTAATATTGCTACTATAATCTAGATTTGCAAGTTCATTGATTTATCGAGCTTGTTCAGGACATATGTTATTGGAAGAGCTCCCACTAACATATTATCTAATCAGAACCGGTGCATAATGGTCTGATCAACCAAGTGCACTTTGGTTCGCTTTTGTTCTACGTGGATGGCGACATAGTTAAACTTGGCCTCTAGAGTCCCATCCGCGACTGCCTTAAAAATTCTTTTGAATTATTCGATCGCCTTTGAACCACGTATTCGTATTTGATAACGTCTCCTTCGAACTCTATATTGCTTTCGCCTTCACCTATTTTAGAAGGACGAAGGCATTATACTAGAACTTTCTCTAGCCTTCCTATCGATTAGGACCATTACCACTCAAAGTTGCTATACCTTCGTCCTAAATTGCTCGTTCTTTTCCTTGGCCCTATATTTACTATTGCGACCTCCTAATCACTTAAATATGAGTGAATTTAAATTCGTTCTCTTAATCGTGCCCTCAACCTACTCTTAAGAAACCATAACTTTAAGGTCTCTAATTTATTTTCTCTTGTTATCATAATATTCTTTATTGCCTGTTATCTTGTTTTTACTCATTTTCCTTCGTGCGCTAACCCATGATTATCCTCGCCATTATTGAAATCACGATTTCCTAATACATCTTTTGGTTGAACGTTGTGAATTGATTTTTCCTCATCGCTACCCCTTTGTGCCTTCTCACCCCTACTAATTCTTAATTTCGAGGACAAAATTCTTTTAAGTTGGGTAGAATATAAAACCCCTAAATTTTTACTATATTTTATATATAAATTTGGTACTGATTTTTTTATTATTTTATATTGTACGTCGCGTAGTTGTATTGTACGTCGCGCGCGAAATTTCGTTTTTCGTAATTGCTCGACGAGTGCGAATATGTGCGAGCGTACATATTTTTAGAAAAACATTTTTCTATTTTATAGTTTCAAAATAATATATATTAATTACTTTTATTTACTTAAGGTTGTGAAAAGTGTCGCATCGAGATTTCAAAAATATTACTTAATTTTATTATTATAAAAAGGACGAGTTTATTTTATTGGCAATTTAGGAAACTATGTTTCATAAATATACCTTCTTCTCATGCAAATACGTAAGATGTAATTTATGTATAAATTGATTTTCGAAATTATTTATTAATTTTCTTAAATTATTTAAAAGATATTTTTGAAGTAGTTCCTATTAATATTTAATTTGATTTTCGAAATTTATTAATATTAATAATTTATTATTCAAAAAGATATTTAAAAATATTTATTATTTTTGAAATTATTATTATTAGTATTTTTGGAAAATATATTTTAAAATTATTGTGGCAATTTAAATCTCGATTTGATTTTATGGATTTGATGTTAGAATTTATATTTAATTTGAGTTTAGATTATCTAGATTTAAATTGGAATTAGATTTGGATTGTTCTGGATTAAATTGATTTAAATTAAATAGCGTATTATCTATTGGGTTTTAATTGACTACTCCTTATCCAATTAGGATTCTCTCAACCCTATATATAGGGGAGCCTCCATATTATTTTTCACCACAATTATTCTCCACAAATTTATATTCAGATTTCTCTACCACAAATAGGCGTGCCTCCTGCCGGTGTTCCATCCATCCTCGTGTCAGCCGTGACGGCCGCGAGTCCGACCCCGGGGGTCTTTACAATAGGTTATTTCTTTTTACATATACAAATATCAATCCTCGTCCAACCATCCTGGACACAAATCCAGTATCCCCCTGCCGTGTCCGACACCCCGGACACGACGACCACCTAAATTCTAATCCTATTCTAATGACCATTCTCCGTCGACTCTACAACCACCACCTCCACCATTCACCGTCGATACGGCCGACCACACTCGTCACCCTGGCCGTGTCCGGTTCCAACAAACCCAAACCCGACAGCTCCCAGTCACCATCACAACCACCTCCATACAGCCATCACCATCGCCACCCATTATACGTCGCCATCGCAGCCGTCCCCACAGCCACCACTCGCCTGGCCGTCCCCAATCCACTTTCCAAACCACCGACAACCCAAACCCCCACCTACACCTCGCCAGCCCTACCATGACTCCACCTCGGCATACCACCACTAGCATCGTCGCCACCACCAATCCCATCGGAGACCCAAGACACCGAAAACCCACCAAATCATCACCAACCCCCCAAATAATCACCACCACCATAAATAAATGACAAAACTCACCTCGCCCTCAGCGCTAGGCTGCCACCGCCTTGCCCTACCGGTCCAGCATGCCCCATCGGTATCCTCCACCGTGTGAGCGCCACGATTGCATGCCGTTGCCTCCGCTTCCCACCAGTCAACGTCGCAAACGCCGGCCCCGGGCGAAGACCGCCCCTCTAGCCCACGACCAGAACTTCTTATCCTTCCGCCGCTTTTTTGTGCCCGGCCGTTAGTCGTCGGAATCGGACGAGGAATCCTCTTCCACTCCCCACCAGCGTCCGTGCAGCTCTCTCCGGCGCCAGCCTCCGCCGTCCTCTCTCTCCCCGATCTCCCTCCTCCTCCGGGCTCTCAACCTCCGACGAAGCTCCGACCGAGCCCTCCGTGAAACCCTCTCTCTTTCGACCGCTTCTCTCTCTTCCGCTTCTCCGTTCACTTCTTCCTCTCTCGTCCTCCGATCTCCCACGCTCACTCTTCCTTCGCCATCGCGCCACCGCGCCATCTCCCGGAGCCCCTCTTCCAGCGGCTAAACACGCACCCCCTTCTGATTTGCACTGCCTGCGTCTTGCCGACCCCATCCGGCGAGCCTTCCAACCGCGCCTCACCTTCCTCTTCGCCTACCGCCCCACGTGAACGCCGCCCGTCCAGCCGCCGGAAACCCTCTCCCGCAGCTCCGCCGTTCCGCTTCCCTTCTTCCCTCTTCCTCACTCTTCTCCTCCTTTTGACTGTTCTTTTTTTATTTCAATCAATCTCTCTCTCTCTCAGCGTTAATGAAGAGCAGCACAGCAGTCTAAGATTGCTACATTTTTATTTTATATATTTTTTTGTTTGTTTTACTTTTCCTTCTTTCCCTGATAATAAGTACTGTTTTAGTAGTGGTATTATTAGAAAATATATAGGTAAATAATTATGTGTAGCTTATAATTATAATTGGCATAATTATTATTACTACTTGTGTGGTTGTTAAAATCATTTGTATAATGTTAGTTTTATTTTTAATTTATAAAATTGAGGAAAGTATTATTATGATATTTTAGCTAAGTTCAAAGAATAGTTTTAATCTAAAATTAGTTCTAAA
Organism: Iris pallida; assembly: GCA_029216955.1. NCBI lineage: Eukaryota > Viridiplantae > Streptophyta > Magnoliopsida > Asparagales > Iridaceae > Iris > Iris pallida. Next base: position 19,641,806 of record JANAVB010004398.1, read on the forward strand.
AATAAATATTTTTTTACCCATAAAATTTGTTTCAAATTCATAAAATAAAATTTCTATTATTTCTAATATAGTTCTATATCAAACCCTATTTTTATAAACCTAGAGTTTTTATCGTAAAAATGATTTTGGATATTTTAAGTATTCTTCTAAAAGTATTTTGGGCTAAGGAAATATATTGTTACATAGAAATCATATTTTTACAAACATAGAATTTTTGGCTAGAAAAGAATTTATTATATTTTCGTAAAAATTATTTTGAATAAAAATACATATTTACTATTCTATGATGTCTCATCTATAGCTCTGGACCTACAAATTATATTTTTGACAACTTGGAGTTTTGCCGAAAACGATTTTCGTGACTTCAAGTATTTCTAAGTATTTTTCCTATAAATATTTTGACCCATGAAAACTAGTTTTTAGGAATTATAAATATTTTCTAAAGTTCGTATATATAATATTTATCCATTATTTCTTTGATTTTTCTCCTGACCGTAACCAATCCTATTATTTCTATTCCTTCGCCAATTCTGTCCTATCTCTTATCGACCTTAACTAATTTGACCCTTCTGGACCCAATGGAACTGTCTGTGCCACCACCCACGGTCACCTTGCATAGTTGTTGCACCGAAGTCGCAGTTCGTGCCACCTTGATCAGCGTAGCACACCAGGCGTCCCACCAGGCAAATACCATGTCACCTTACTCTGTGATTACTTTACTTTATTTTTTAGTTATATTTTTTAGTTTCATATATATTGTTCTATGTTTTATATCACTGTGCATCCGAGTCACACTTGGGTGCAAGCGACCATATCGGTCGTTCATTTGCCTTATATTATTTACTTGCATTGACTTAGCTCAGTGACCACCCATTGATGATGAGGTATTGGTATATCTTATACGGCCTTGACACATACTTTACCACGTATTATGAGTCACATATAGGACACGTACTCGTGTAGTCGGTCGGCCACCGATACGTATGGGGCGTGCGACGGTTAGGAGTAACTGCCAATAGAATTACATGCTAGTGGACTTGGCAGTTACTAGATGGTCATATGAGTCATGGATGTGACTCCATTAGGCATTGGGGGGGAAGAACAGTTCCTTGACGTATGGGCCACATTTACATACTGCTATTGTACCTGAAGCTCCGTTGGAGACGCAGGTTCACCCTATTGTACTGATTCCCTCTGACGTTCAGGGAACATTATGGACGTTTTTTTACTGATTTCCTCTGATGTTCATCGAACGTTATGGACGGATTGTACTGATTCCCGATGAGAGAGACGATGCCACTTCTATACAGCCCGAGTGCCCATATGTGGAGGATTGTTCTTTATTGCATATTCACTATAGTACGGTTAGGTACCCTATTGCATGCATCCCTAATTTTCTATTATATATCAAAGTTTATATGGCATGATATTATGTATCTTGTTACGTCCCTCTAAGGACCTAATTATCTCGCCAGGTGTGTGCTCTTGTCTTTCGCAGGTGTTCTAGCCGTGGCCATGATCGTCTCTATTTCTTCGAGGATGATTGCACTTTGATCGTCTTTGCCTCGCTCGCCAAACTCTTTCTTTGTTATGTATTTCTTATCATAGTTGGTAGTGGATTTGTCTCCTCCCAACTACATGTACCAAATGACATTTCCATAGTTGATTATATGATATCTTTTATTCTTTCATTTTATGGATGAGATTAGTATGTTGTGGTTCTACTGCATTTTACAGCTTATGTATCCATACGAGACATATGTACTTCGTATGAATACAGCTGGCAAGTCTACGTTCCTAGTCCTACGTATTTTGGGACTGGGGCGTTACATATATAATCTCAACTCAATCACAAGACATCTAGGAAAGATAGGCACGAATATCATAAAGATATGATGGAAATATAAGTACAGATATAGAGGCAAAGCCATAAACATAGTAGGGAGTCGAAAGCATAACACAAAGTCCCAAATACGAATATAATATAAGTCTCAATACTAGCTGGCTCGCAGTCCAGACAAACCTATCTAGCAAATCTAAATAGGTGCTATATCATCTACGGGCTCCAGGGGTAATGTCTCATCAAAACTCTATCCTGGCCTTACCCGTGAAAGGTAGAGCAATCAGCCAACATATCCTCTGTAAACATCAACGGTTATCCTGTCAGGAAAATGAGCAAGTACACCTCCAACAACAGTTTCATAGTATTGACAAATGCTATAAGAGACAATCATAATGGAATACAAGATGATATATCAAGACCGTAAGTAAAACATGCATGATATATAAACTGGAAATCATGTCAGGGTGTAACGTACAGGAAAGTAGAACAGTACAGGAATATCTGATGTATAATGTAAACATAAAATGTGCCTTGAGATATTATAGCATTATGTGATCGGCTTGGGAAACTGGACATGCTATCCACTTGGCCCGGCAAACACAAGAAAATCTCTGGAAAGGGTCATGCCGGCCAACCTAGATAACGAGCACAAGGAATAAGATCTCGCTACACCCTACGTGCAGTGAGGGTGACGCAAGCACAAGAAATAGTGACATGGGGGTATTGATCACATGACCTATAATAAGTCCCCATCTCCGAATAGTATATGGATCCGGACATAGCACGTCATGACACGGGATTCCCTAAGAGGGTAGCTACTCCCTCTCAGGAATCGGTGTCTATACAAGTACAGGAAACAAGACAGAAAATGTACCAATATACCAAGAAAGTCTAGAAATAACATCTCATGCCAGGATCCAACGTATACTAGTCCGTGCACCATCGTGACAAGAATCAAGTAAAGCACTATAACTGAATCGGATACAGAAGATATCAAGACAATGAACTACTATCAGAGAATGTACCGCCTGCGGTCCTGAGCTGTCAAATGGGGTCGATGCTCAGAGTGATGTCACAAACCTAGAGATGAGATATATATATAAGATAATTAGGGTTCAACAGTGTTAGGCATGATTTATATAGTATAAGCTATGTAATCTAGGTCAATCTCAGTCCAACTAAGTCAAAATAGGTCACACTGAGTCAAAGGTTGACTTACAGTTGACTTTTGGTCAACTAGTCAACTCTGGTCAACACTAGGTCAAACTAGGCTAATGATGACTAACAGTTGACTTTGGTCAACTGGTCAACTCTGGTAAAGTTCTAGACATTTCTAGGCCAAGTATTGACTGATAGTTGACTTTTGGTCAAAGCAGTCAAACTTGGTCAACCGAGTTCAAAACTAGCCTAAGCATACTATTCCTAATATTTACCTACCAAGATACCATATATCTTGGTCAAACATGATCAACTCTAATCTAAGAATTAAAATATCAAGTTGCACCTCGTTATTCGTACATCGAAACCTACGACATGCAAATCAAGATAAGATAATCAACAGTAAGGTTAATAGTCTTATCACAGTGATCCACATGATCATCTTGCCAATTTTAGCGATATGAGATCACTGGAATCGACTGATCTAAGTTTTGTTGTACTAATTCCGAAATACGAACTTAATAAGAATTAATTATAAAAAAGGTAATACACAGAGAAATATCTACAAACATTGTCGGATGATGAAACAAACATCACCAACGTGTCCAGAATGGTCAAATCAGCTAGGATAGCCTATCCATAAGTCCAATTTGGACACATGGACAAAAAGGTAATTTTTGGGTCAAAACGGTGTCCGTATCGGACCCGTTTTGTACAAAAAATGTGCAAGGATACCAGCCCACTAAATCTAACAAATTATATGTCCACAAATCCAAATTGACGATACAAACCCAACGGTATATCCAGAATTGGATTCCGTTGACCCGATCTCAAATTGGTCAGTTGACCAGGATATTGAAATTCCGATTTGCACGAAAAAATGTGCCAGAGCCAATGTCCTCAAAACTCAGCAAATTATATGTCAACGAGTCCAGGATGACGATACAAACTCAACGGTATATCCGGAATTGGATTTCGATGAGCCATCTCAAAATGACCCGTTGGTTCAGACTGTGGGGCCCGCTTTGCATCGAAATGCGTGCCAGGGCCCACGTCCTCCAAATCTAATAAACTATATATGAATTCATGCCAGAACGATACCACGAGTCTACTGGTGGTGTTGGAATTGAAATAAGGAGTCCCGGGTTCAAAAATAGAATTTTACAAGTTAGAAATTACGAATTTGGACGGCCAACTTTGGCGTTGAATTCAACCAATCAAACATGCTCACAATGAAACGAAACTTAAGGGGCAGAAAGAGGGGTTTACCTGCTGTGCATAGGAACCATTGGCACGCCAAAAGGAGCTGCGATGGAGGAGATACGAACCGACGAAGTTGGCTCCACAAAACTATCAAAAAATTATACAATTTAAACGGTCAACTTGGCGACCGATTTTGATGTATCAAACGATAAAATTGACGGACGAAACTTGAGGGGAGTAAAGAGCTATATATCAAGATTGTGACGGAGCAAAGAGTTCACCGATCCAACTGTCAGATCTCTCGAAAAACATGTACGAAGTCGCTGTGACGGAACGCCATTCTGAAATCCATTTCGAGCGCGTCACGACGGGATTTCGTGCAAAATGCACGAATAGCACATTGTGCGCGTCGAGAACGTCGACGATGGCCTGGAGGGGGTCACCTGAGGTTGTGCATGGCTGAGGGGGTGGCCAGTGGCCGTGTGGTGGCCGTCGGCGCGCGGTGGTGGTACCATACGCGGTTGCTGCTGCTGCTGCGGTGTTTGCTGCTGCTGGCCAGGGTGGCGGTGGCACAGCAGAGGGGCCCGACCTGGCGGGGCACGGCGACGGTGCTGAGGTGGTTGTCCGCGGCGGTGGTGGCGGTTGATGGTGGTGTTAGATGATGATGAAGAAGAAGATGAGGAGAAAGGGACTAGAGAGGGGGATGTCTGTTAGCCCAATGATTATATCATGTTTTTGAATATGGCTAATCAATTAAGTTTAACATAATGACATCACTAATATTTATATAATTACTATCATGTTGTTACTTAAACTTAGCATTGTCCTAAATATTCTATAATATATTGCTATGCTTGTATCATATTGGTTTTGTTTGTCTAACATGTATTTGTAGACATACAGTAAGCATGATCAAGCTTTGTCAAACCAGGACATATGCAATAGAGAATAATTGATGGGCCAAAGACGATGTTATACAAGAAGATTTCTCTTAACCGCCTAACGACCTATCTGGGGCCTCGCATCGGGGGTTCCGCTGCCCGGTCAGCGGACAGGGGTCGAGGGGGCAACGCCCCACGTCAGGGGTTCGGGGGTGAAGCCCCCGAAAGGTATTCAGATTTTCAGATCTGTTTATCTTTGGACGACCGCCGTCAAGTGAAAAAGGCGTCTTCATGTCTGCTCAAATATTTGAAGAAAGGCGTCATCAAAGGGCTCTTAGTTTTTCTATTTTATCAATGTATTTTTCATATTTATTGAGTCTAGGAATACGATGTATACTGTATCGTACTGGCAAATAGGCTACCCAAGAAACGTTTTCAAAATACCCTTTCTTTTTGAAAACAAGCCCACTTACAAAAGCCCTACTTCCTAACTGTTTGACTTTTCAAAAAGCCCAAAAACTAATTTACAAAAACCCTGATAGAACTCCAACAGAACTCGGACAGAATTCGGCCAGAGTTCGGCCAGAATTCGGCCAGAGTTCGGTTAGTGAACGTTGCTTTTTGAACTAGGTCTTCCTGCAGTTACGGATCCCACCGAGATTTTCTCATAGAGTTCTGCCCGAATTCTGCCCGAATTCTGTCAAAATTTTGCCTTTGGAAAAACTATAAATAGAGAAGGATTTCGATCATTTCAACTCACTCCTTCACTTTCATATCTCTTCTCTATAAGCCTACTACTTCTTCCAAAGTATTCTGAGCTATTCATTTTCAAATCCCAAGCCAGTTACAATCCTCTAGTCGATTTGCCAGTGCGGTACGGTCTAGAAGTTTCAGAGTGGTTGTAATCAGGCTTGATTGAAGTTAGACACTTCACAATTGAAGTTGGTCGAGTACTTCGAATCAAAGCTCGCGTTGTAGAAGTTACAAAAACTTCGGATGAAAACTTGTGGTGATTTTCCATAGTGGATTCAACTGGAAGCTAGAGTTCTTCCGACTGGACTAGTCCTCACAAGAGGAAAACTAGTATACATCCTTTGTGTTTGCGTTTGCTCTCTACTCTCTACTTTTCATTTACATATCTGTGATATATTATTTGTGATCTTGTTACTAACATTTTTAAATAGTTAAATTCCGCTGCCTACTCTATTTACCTCCCTCTAGAGTATTGTGCTTTACAACTCGTTCCTACAATCGGTCCTACAATTGGTATCAGAGCAGGTTCTGCAACTAGAGGTAATATATTCTGATCCCAATTGCTCCTATACCAATTGTTCCTTCAATTGGTATCCTAGCAAGGACTTTATTATTTGGCTTAACATCCTTGGAGCAGATCCTCGATATCAGAGCAGGTTATACAGGTAAAGCGAGGTAATTTTGTTATTATATAACTGCTGTTACATAGATCACAGTATCACATATGGCAAGTATGTACTTCACAACTGAAGAGCAATCCTCAAATAGACTCCCACTATTTGATGGAACAAACTATAGCTATTGGAAGACACGGATGAGCTTTTACTTAAAGTCTCAAGATTTTGACTTATGGTCAATTGTTGTAAAAGGCTACAAAAAGCCTACTATCACTTCTATTCTCACATCCTCTATAATCAACAAGCCTTATTATAGTTACACGGAGGAAGAGAAGAAGTTAGCTAGCCTTGATGCAAAAGGTATGCATATATTTTATTGTGCTGTAGACACAAATATTTTTAATCTTATTAATACTTGCACAACATCTCATAAAATTTGGAAAGTTCTTGAAGCTACTTATGAGTGCAGGTATGAAAGCAAAGCTAGCAACTCCAGGGAGAAGGACAGTCTTCATAATGATACAAATATGTACATGATGGAATTGGGATTTAAGGTACAACATAATCCCTTATACGAAGAAGAGCTTGTATGTGACAATTGCAAGAAGACAGGCCACATCAAAGAAGATTGTACTACTTCTAGAAAGGAGAGTCACTATGAACAAAGATTATCATCTCACAAGTACACTAGTACGAGCATATGGTGTGAAAGCGAAGCAAGTGATTCTGAAGAAGAAGAAGAAGAAGAGAGACCTCATCAAGCTGCAAATTTATGCTCAATGGCATTATCTAACGAGGTACAAAGTAATTCTTGTTCTGAAGATAGTGAATTTTCTTATGATGATTTATCTGATGCTTTAGTGATCTGTTAGAAGAACACAAGAAAGTATTAGATAAGTATAAGCAAGCTAGAAAGAATATTCTATCCTATAAGCGTGAGATTAAAAAGCTTACTTGCTTATTGAATGATGCTAGAGATACTTCTACTTCTGATAATTCTACTGAGATTTCCATACTGAAGTTTAGATTGCATGAGGCACTTGATTGCATTGAGAAAAGCACTCAAGAAAATGCTAAACTTAAGGAGGAACTAGAATCAGAAAAGAAGAAGTATTCTATTGCTTCATGTAGAATTGATGCTCTTTCTGCTAAGTATGATGAGATCTGTGCTAACTCTAAAAAGTTAGAGATTAGACTGGGAAAGCAGGTAGTACAACCTACGACTCAGTCTAACACAGGACACTTAGCACATCACAAAGTCACACACGTCAGATCTTTTAGAAAGGAATCAAGCAAAGCTAAAGCTTCACACAACCATGCTTTCTATTACAAGTATCCACGCACATCATATCACACCACTGCACGTTCTCATACTGTTGCACATAGTACTAATATTAATTCTTTCTGTCATTATTGCGGTATGAATGGACATGTTTCTAATCAGTGTCAGATTAGAAAACTTGTTGATATGAACTTGTGCAAATGGGTTCCCAAAGCTAACAAATGTGGATCCAAGTATTGGATACCAAAGTCTTCACCTAATATTGCAGGTGAAGCTTCTCATATCAAATAGAACCATGGAATATGTTGGTGATTACAAAGCTACAAAGGTCATCTTCCATGCAATTGCACCAACAGAAGTGTGGTCACTAGAACCACTTCGGTAACATGCTTACTAAATAGTTTCTAATATCTAGCATGTTCTTTTTGATGTCTTGCTATTAGCTTTCATTGATATCTTTTAAATTGTTTATTATTTGAATCAATGTGAGATATAATCTTAGCATGACTATTGTCTAGCTTAAATGATCAGCTCACACTATATAGTATTTATTTTCTATTAGTGACACATTTATCTATGTATGCTCTTTATTTTAGTTTTATTCTTGAAGCATGCATAGGAGCTTAATTTTGTTTTGGTGAATATGTTTTGACTCTTCGTCTTTAATATTTTCTAATGGTCACTTCTTATCGATTTGTCTTTAACATGTCGTATTTACTTTGATCAGTATTTTGTGAGTATGTTTGTTTAGCACAAGTCTTCTATTTACTTGAAAAGTATATACATATATTTTTATGTTAACCTTGTGCTTGCATAATATATTCACTAATGATTCTCAAATTTTATTGTGATTAACTTTTTATGAATCAATTACATCTTTGTCTGACAAAGCATATTTATGCATATTTTTGATCTTGTGATTTTTTTATGCTTATTAATGATACATGAACAATGCATTATCATTCATATATTGCTGATATGTTTCTTATATTTTTGTATAAATATCTTTATGGGATATATGAGTTAAGTTCAAGTTCTATATTATATTATTTTGAAAAGTAGTGCTTATCTCATACTTTAGCTATTGATTTCTTTGAACAATTTATGTTTTTATCTTTATCAGCTGCTTCCTTAAAGCCTCTTTTAATGATATTTTTTTTATTTTCTTGGCTTTTTGGTTGACATTTTGGATACATGATATTTTAATATCTTGATCTTGATAAACCATTCTTTGGGTATTTACTTTTAGAGATTCTGGATTTCGACGATGTTCGATGATACTGCATATATTCCTTTGAATCTAAGTTCTTAAAAGTAGAAATCATTTTGGGAATAAGCCGAAAGGGTCCTTCTGTCATACAGGTGTAAATAGCCTGAAGCGACATGGTACACTAGTCTTCGGACTACTGCTAGCTGGGAACCGGCCCCTACAGCTAACCCGAAGTGATCAATACTTTATAGACTTAAGATTTATTAAGGTGTACTTGCAACTATCGTCTAGTTCTGGATCCAAGGTACTGAACCCAGTCCCCTAGTTTCCAGAATACATCAGCGTATCTAAGTCCTACATTTTAATTTACAAATGTTTTATATTTTATTGTTACCCAATGATTTTGTAGCACATATGGATAAATGTAATTCATACATCTTATACTGTATGCTACATTGTTCTAAGATTTTTTTAATCCATAGAATATAATTTATTTTATATTGCAGTAATTCTTCTTAAATCCTCGGTTATTAAAGAAGAGATTTATTTTGGGTATAAGCCTACAAAGGGTCTGTCTGTCACCACGACTACGGTCGAAGCGAAGCGGTACTTAAGTGTTCCCCGGTGAACCTCAGTTAGCTGGGATAGTACCCCTACAGCTAACCCAAGATTGATCAACGCTTTATAAAATAAAGATTTATTTAGATCTAGTTGCAATTGTTATCTGATGGATTTTGAATTTTAGATTTGATGGATAATATTCTCTTTATATTTTCACAAAAGGTAGCATATGTTGATCGATCTTTAGATTGTGAGATTCTATAACATAGATCAATTTATGTCATCTTTTGACTTATACGATTATTCATCATGCTAATTTAAAATATCTTTTGATTGTTTTATTTTTATATGTTTATTTAATGGATATTTCTTCTTTTGTCTAAAGATGATTGTTTTCGTATTCGTGACTAATTATTGAATATTATGGTATTGTGATTTCATCTTTAGCTTGTGTAATATTCGTAATATTAATGATTTTGAGCTTTATATTATTATCTTCTTATTCCAGTTACTTACTGTCTATAACAGTAATTCTTTGCAGGAAGAAGTCATGCAAATTGAATCTCTCTCTCAAAGCGTTTCTTTTCTTTAACCCTACGGTTGTCAGTGAACACCGTGATAAGGCTTTAAAAGGGAAGAAATAAACTTTGATAAGAAGACCTAATTTTTTTTGAATTAGTTTTCTACCTTCGAAAATATGTCTCTGAATTTTATTTTAAAATTTTGTCAATATTATTATTTTTGGATATAGCCATGTAAAGGTGGAGCGGTTAATTGTTTCAAATCAATTATCCCCTTGACATGCCGCATATCTAGAATACACTTTTCTTTGGACATTTATCTAGTTATGTTTATTTGTTCAAATGGATTTATTTATGATTTATGGATTCTTTTATTAAAATTATTTTTGTGATTCGAATCGCCAGCCTTCAGTCTGAGGACTAAATGGACGCATTCGAACATTTACTAAGACAGATTTTTGTAATAAACTCCACATTTTTTTTTGAAAAGTCTTTTGATTTCTTTTTTGATTTATTGAATCTATCTGGTACTCAAATGTTATTATTAAAGACAGTTTTTAAAATCTTTTAATGTCTTAAAATATTTTTTATATATATATTGGGGATACATATTTTGTTCATCTTTAAACATTTATTCATTGGATATTTCTTTTATTTGCCTAAAGATGATATTTGTTTTAAGTTTGGAATTTTATATGCATTTGATCAAAGGAAAGAAAAGATGCATATCTTGGATATCCCTTAGATCTTGTGATTATTTCTTTTATCTATTTTATGCATATAAATTATTTTTGAACTATATACGCATATTTTAAGGGGGAGCAAATTAATTGTTTTAATTATTTTATGCCCTTAATATGTGGTATAGCTAGTTCATCATGGGCATATTTTTTTACTTAACATATCTTGTTGTGTTGTTCATGATATTTGGATTTGTATTAGATGAGAGAATATATTATTATTATTATTTATTTTTTAATTCTCTTATTAGAATTTTTTTTAAAGTTATCTTGCCAAATATATATTTAATTATCCTTATTAAATTTATTGATAATCCTTTTGAGTTTAAAAATTACTTTTGGCATTTCTTATTGAGATTTTATCTCAAAGTTCATGATTATCTATATTTAGACTGATCTTACTTTACGGGGGAGCATTCAAGTCGACTGAATTTTTCCTTCTCAAGTATTTTGTCTTCATTACCTTCATATTTATCTGATGGATATATATCATGCTATGGTAATTGAATTCAAATGCATGAACTTTGGTATAGATTTTGCATAGATTCTAGCATATTGATTTTGATCTCTTTTCGATGATTATACTCTTTATGGAATTGATTCACTAATTTGTATGGGCGAATTATGAATCATATTTTTTTAAGATCATTGTTAAAAGTCTCATTATAGTTTTGATTTTTTTATATATACTAGATCTGTGAATTTCTATTTCTCATGATTTATTTATGACCAATGATTGATTCCTACTATATTGATATATTTTTTGGTCTATTTCAAAACACAATATGATGTACAAAATGTGTTTTGAATGACATTTTTGGATTTCTAGTTGGTAAACTATGTATTGCTTGATTTCAGTGTTCTTTGTTAACGTTCAACCAACTATGTTGTGTTTTGACAAGTTTTTCTACTTTAGTTATTCAATTTTCTAAACTTATCGTTACACTGTTCTCCTAATCCTTGATCATGACTATTTTTGCTTTCCTCCTTTACTTATGCTTGAGTTCATTTTAGCTCTAATTACGGGGGAGCTTATTTTTGATCATGTCAAAGGGGGAGAAATAAGTTTAAGTCCGCACACAATATTCTAGTATTATGTGTTTATTAGTGATACATGTATCTATTGTATATATATTAAACTTAAAGGATTTGCCATAATCAAAAAGGGGGAGATTGTTAGCCCAATGATTATATCATGTTTTTGAATATGGCTAATCAATTAAGTTTAACATAATGACATCACTAATATTCATATAATTACTATCATGTTGCTACTTAAACTTAGCATTGTCCTAAATGTTCTATAACATATTGCTATGCTTGTATCATATTGATTTTGTTTGTCTAACATGTATTTGTAGACATGCAGTAAGCATGATCAAGCTTTGTCAAACCAGGACATATGCAATAGAGAATTATTGATGGGCCAAAGACGGCGTTATACAAGAAGATTTCTCTGAACCGCCTAACGACCTATCTGGGGCCTCGCATCGGGGGTTCCGCTGCCCGGTTAGCAGACAGGGGTCGAGGGGGCAGCGCCCCCCGTCAGGGGTTCGGGGTCGAAGCCCCCGAAAGGTATTCAGATTTTCAGATCTGTTTATCTTTGGATGACCGCCGTCAAGTAAAAAAGGCGTCTTCATGTCTGCTCAAATATTTGAAGAAAGGCGTCATCAAAGGGCTCTTAGTTTTCCTATTTTATCAATGTATTTTTCATATTTATTGAGTCTAGGAATACGATGTATACTGCATCGTACTGGCAAATAGGCTACCCAAGAAACGTTTTCAAAATACCCTTTCTTTTGAAAACAAGCCCACTTACAAAAGCCCAAACTACTTCCTTACTGTTTGACTTTTCAAAATGCCCAAAAACTAATTTGCAAAAATCCTGACAGAACTCCAACAGAACTCGGACAGAATTCGGCCAGAGTTCGGCCAAAATTCAGCCAGAGTTCGGCCAGAGTTCGGTTAGTGAACGTTGCTTTTTGAACTTGGTCTTCCTGCAGTTACGGATCCCAACGAGATTTTCTCATAGAGTTCTGCCCAAATTCTGCCCGAATTCTGTCAGAATTCTGCCTTTGGAAAAACTATAAATAGAGAATGATTTCGATCATTTTAACTCACTCCTTCACTTTCATATCTCTTCTCTATAAGCCTACTACTTCTTCCAAAGTATTCTGAGCTATTCATTTTCAAATCCCAAGCCAGTTACAATCCTTTAGTCGATTTGCCAGTGCGGTACGGTCTAGAAGTTTCAGAGTGGTTATAATCAGAGGCTTGATTGAAGTTAGACACTTCACAATTGAAGTTGGTCGAGTACTTCGGATCAAAGCTCACGTTGTAGAAGTTGTAAGAACTTTGGATGAAAACTTGTGGTGATTTTCCATAGTGGATTCAACTGGAAGCTAGAGTTCTTCCGACTGGACTAGTCCTCACAAGAGGGAAACAAGTATACATCCTTGTGTTTGCGTTTGCTCTCTACTCTCTACTTTTCATTTACATATCTGTGATCTTGTTACTAACATTTTAAATAGTTAAATTCCGCTGCCTACTCTATTTACCCCCCTCTAGAGTATTGCGCATTACAACTCGTTCCTACAATCGGTCCTACAATGTCGGCCATGGGGAGCTGGTGTTCGGCCATTGAGGCTATTGGTGATGAAGAAGGAGAAGAGGAGGATGAGTGTTGTGGTGGTGTTCGGTGGGGGGTGTGCTGTTGATGAAAAGAGAGAGAAGAGAGTGATTTATTAATGAAAGAGAGAGAGAGAGAAAGTTATGAAATAAAGGGGGGTTGTGTGTAAAAGAAGGAGAGAGAGTGTGGTACATGGGAGTTAGGGCCGGCCAAGGGGGGTGGTTTGTGTGTTTGAGTGTTGTGTAGGAAAATTATGTGGTTGGGATTTATGGAGAGAAAATCCATGGCTAGGATTTAATGGAGATTAGGTTTTATTCTCTAGGAATTTAATCAAAGGGGTTTGTCCAAGAAATATTTTGAGTGGTACACTAGGTGTTTAATATTTTGTCGAGAAAAAATAGTGTGTGGGTATTCATGAAGGGGACAACATGAAACTTGGGTTGGGTTTAGTTGAGCCGGGTCGGGTCAAAACAGACTTGGTACAATAAACAGATTTATTTTAGGTATTCATGATCATGGATAAATAAGTAGCATGTGGGTAGTAGGCTCAAAATTGGTTGAAACCATATATTGGGTTGACTAGGTTGGATCGGTGTCGGGTCCTGAAATTAAATTGGAAGTTAGGTCACATTTTACGGTAGATAACTAATTGGCCTAAATTAACCCAAAAGTTGTGCGAAGCAAATAAAGCACAAAATGGCGTGTCTGAGTGGGACACGAAGGTCATGGGTGTAGGGTGTCTCGAGTAGATCATGCATGAAAAGTTGGTTTCAAGAAAATGACTAGTCTTGTGCTCCTAAATTAAAAGTCACGGCAACGTGCATATGATGATCAAATATAAAAGTGTAAAATTAATTAATAATTATTTAATGATCAAATGGTCTAAATTGACCTGAAGTTGTGTGAAGCAAAAAGAGTACAAGAGAACAAGTTTGGGTGGGACATGATATATCAACATAAAGGTAATCTTGTCTACTACACACTGATGAAGAGAGTTTCCAGAGATTGGCATCCTTGACGCTCCATAAGTCAAAGTCATGGAAAAGAACATTAAATCAAATAATAATCAAATAATAATATCTATTGCAAATAATTGATTTAAAAAATTGAAAAAATAAGCCCTAAATTCAGGGGGCTTACATCCTACCCACCTTATAAAAATTTCGTCCTCGAAATTAAAATCATCTAATACGTCAAGCTAAAACATGCAACTGCTATGGCTACCGTACCCAATCTGCTACCCTTGTGATCATATATGTTATTTTTCTCTACAATCATTTTGGTTCAGGTTCAACAAAGGTCCTTCTATCATAAACTACGTCATGTATCCTTTAGAATCTTTCATACTAATATGGAACCCTTTCGTATATTCTAAAATATAGGTCATCCTCGAGATATGTATGTATATATATATCAATAATGATTGGCCATCAACCAAAATTCCAATCTCAATAGTAATTTGTTTGTTTCCTTATCCCATCCTAAGTATCTTTATCCTATTAATCACAAGCTCCTTGAAATAATACATTCAAAACCTATTCTTCGCATTGAGCATTCTCTGTTTTTACTCAAGAAATCCTGAATATAAACCCTCAAATTCAAACTCTTAATTCATTTACTAATTTATTTATTACTTATGTACATATGTCCTTGTTTTGTTCTTGCTATCTTTCGATCTTGTACGCAATGTTATCTCCTTCTATTTCATTCCATATATCGATCAATCCTCCAATCATAAGTAAATGGTTTGTAGATAACCAATAATCACTTGGTCATCAAAGTCTTACAATGTTCAACCCTCGAACCTAATCACAAGATTCAAATCCTTAATCCGTAGTCACAACAATACAATACTCATTACTCCATCTAAGATACCCTATAATCAATCTATACTATCAAACTAATCATTCTTAATGGTTTCTAAGTCCACTATAGTCAGTCACTCATATCTGTCCTATAAGCTTAACCTAATAAATCCCCAGGAAAAATATACTCATCATAATCACACATTAACATATTATAGTTATAAAATCTGTTAACGAGGTTTGGCTATTTCAATCGTCAATTAAATAAAAGGTAACAAGGGCCTAAGACTGGGTCTAGCAATCCATATCAATATTCAGACAAGGTAAGGGTCAAGCAAGACATGAAAGCTTATCAAAATATTTCCAAGAATAGTACGAGGCCAAATGAGATGCATAGGACGTAGTCGAAGTAAAACTCAAGAACCATATACCTCCGTAATTATGTCATATGAAGTTACTATCGTGCTAGTGTGCATCTGGCTGCGATTAACTTCCTTGTTCCATAATACGATGGATGGCTGCAGTGCACAGCTGCCACGCCAGATAATATAGGTTCGTGAACTTAACTTTGCCAAATCCGTGAAATATTTCCAAACAATTTTTGCAAAATAATGGAGAAGATGTTAGTTAAAATGCTTAGGGAGTGGTCCAAGTAGAATTCGAGAAACATATTTAACCATGATGCCATTATATGAAGTCATAACTCACCAGTATTTCTCTGGATGCAAACTCCCGATTTCGTAATACAAGGATAAATATACTTTTTGAACCTTTCCTGAATCAAACCTTGGGGCACTTTCAACAATCACCGAGAAGGATGAAAAGAATTACCCAAGAGGTTAGCGAAGAAGAGTTTAGTCAAATCATAGGAAAGATGGAACACAATCATGTCGAAAAAATCCTACTTGTGACTGTAGATAGATAGAGTTAACCAAGACGGGAAAGAATGATGATAAGAATTTGTTCTTGCTCATCTGGTCATAACGAAGTGATCCGATTTAAGATATAATCTGATAACCATACACGTCTTCCTGAAATTATGTTGCCAGAATTTTTGCACGTCAGTAAGCATAGCTACAACAAACGATAGAGTCCATAACTAAGGTATACACCCCAAAATCATGTCATTTGGAATTCTTACCATGCCAACCGGTATGGCTGCAAGAAAATCCAAATTCCATAACTAGGATAAGCATATCTAAAATCAGGCTCTATGTCCTTGTCATGCTAGCTAGTATGACGGCGATGAATTCTAAACTCCATAAATAAGGCAGACATTTATCTTATCAGGATATACCTTAATTCAATCCACAAAATTTATCTCGATACAAGATCAAAGTCAACAACGAACATCAGGAATTAAAATCAATAACAAATCAATGAAGTGTAAATGGAGGCAAGCATGAACAAATTTCGAGATAGGGTTTAGAAAGAGATTCACAAGGGTTATCCCAAAGATGTTATCTAGGTCGAAATTCAAAATTCCTTGAATATAGTCTAGAACAAATCCCAACCTAAATGGTTATAGGTTCAACTTCTACTTCCTAGTTCTCTCAGGGGTCCATAGACTCATCCTAGAATAAGGTTTGATAACTAGTAGATATTCAAGATTCAGTACGAGCGAAAGCAAGTGGGAATAGACTCAAGAGTTTTCGAAGTAAGATTCTTAGGGGTTATCCCTGGAATCTATCAAGAGTTCCTAACTGTGATTGAGCAACTCCTATTATAACCTAGAACCTATATCCTAATAGCAGGCTCGTAGCAGTGCTCTAAGTCAAGCACTACTACAAAATCATACTAGTTGTGACTCTGACCTGCATGGGCCACCACAAAAACGTGTCATGACCCGTACCCTGATTAGGGGCACGAGCACGTGGGTACGTCCAGCCTACGCCGCAGAATCGGTGGTAGAACGCTGTATAGGTCTACTAGAAAGAATAGCATCTAGACACAATATATATGTACTTGCCATCTTCGCATGGAGGTATATAATCTCAACTCAATCATAAGACATCTAGGGAAGATAGGCACGAATATCATTAAGATATAATGGAAATATAAGTACAAATATAGAGGCAAAGCCACAAACATAGTAGAGAGTCGAAAGCATAACACAAGGTCCCAAACATGAATATAATATAAGTCTCAATACTAGCTGGCTCACAGTCCAGACAAACCTATCTAGCAAATCTAAATAGGTGCTATATCATCTACGGGCTCCAGGGGTAATGTCTCATCAAAACTCTATCCTGGCCATACCCGTAAAAGGTAGAGCAATCAGCCAACATATCCTGTATAAACATCAACGGTTATCCTATCAGGAAAATAAGCAAGTATTCCTCCAACAATAGTTTCATAGTATTGACAAATGCTATAAGAGACAATCATAATAGAATACAAGATGATATATCAAGACTGTAAGTAAAACATGATATATAAACTGGAAATCATGTCAGGGTGTAACGTACAGGAAAGTAGAACAGTACAGGAATATCTGATGTATAATATAAACATAAAATGTGCCTTGAGATATTATAACATTTTGTGATCGGCTTGGGAAACCGGGCAGGCTATCCACTTGGCCCGGCAATCATAAGAAAATATCTGGAAAGGGTCATACCGGCCAACCTGGATAATGAGCACAAGAAATAAGATCTCGCTATACCCTACGTGCAGTAAGGGTGACGCAAGCACAAAAAATAGTGACATGGGGGTATTGATCACATAACCTATAATAACTTTACATCCTCGAATAGTATATGGATCCGGACATAGCACGTCATGACACGGGATTCCCTAAGAGGGTAGCTACTCCCTCTCAGGAATCGGTGTCTATACAAGTACAAGAAATAAGACAAAAAATGTACCAATATACCAAGAAAGTCCAGGAATAACATCTCATGCCAGGATCCAACGTATACTAGTCCGTGCACCATCGTGACAAGAATCAAGTAAAACACTATAACTGAATCGGATACAAATGATATCAAGACAAGGAACTACTATCAGAGAATGTACTCACCTGCGGTCCTGAGCTGTCAAATGGGGTCGATGCTCAGAGTGATGTCACAAACCTAGAGATGAGATATATATAAGCTAATTAGGGTTCAACAGTGTTAGGCATGATTTATATAGTATAAGCTATGTAATCTAGGTCAATCTCAGTCCAACTAAGTCAAACTAGGTCATACTGAGTCAAAGGTTGACTTACAATTGACTTTTGGTCAACTAGTCAACTCTAGTCAATTCTGGTCAACTCTAGGTTAAACTAGGCTAATGTTGACTAACAGTTGACTTTGGTCAACTGGTCAACTCTGGTCAAGTTCTAGACATTTCTAGGCCAAGTATTGACTGATAGTTGACTTTTGGTTAAAGCAGCCAAACTTGGTCAACCGAGGTCAAAACTAGCCTAAGCATACTATTCCTAATATTTACCTACCAAGATACCATATATCTTGGTCAAACAGGATCAACTATAATCTAAGAATTAAAATATCAAGTTGTACCTCGTTATTCGTACATCGAAACCTACGACACACAAATCGAGATAAGATAATCAACGGTAAAGTTAATAATCTTATCACAGTGATCCACATGATTATCTTGCCAATTTCAGCGATGTGAGATCACTGGAATCGACTGATCTCAGTTTCGTTGTACTAATTTCAAAATACGAACTTAATAAGAATTAATTATAAAAAATGTAATACATAGAGAAATATCTACAAACATTGTCGAATGATGAAACAAATATCACCAACGTGTCCAGAATGGTCAAATCAGCTAGGATAGCCTATCCATAAGCTCAATTTGGACACAGGGGTAAAAAGGTAATTTTTGGGTCAAAACGGTGTCTGTGTCGGACCCACTTTGCACCGAAAAATATACAAGGATACCAGCCCACTAAACCTAAAAAATTATATGTCTACGAATCCAAAATGACGATACGAACCCAACGGTATATCCAGAATTGGATTCCGTTGACCCGATCTCAAATTGGTCCGTTGACCAGGATATTGAAATTCTGATTTGTACGAAAAAGCGTGCCGGATCCAATGTCCTCAAAACTCAGCAAATTATATGTCAACGAGTCCAGGATGACGATACGAACTCAACGGTATATCCGAAATTGGATTTCGATGAGCCGATCTAAAAATGATCCATTGACTCGGACTATGGGGCTTGTTTTGCACCGTAATATGTACCAGGGCCCACGTCCTCCAAATCTAACAAACTATATATGAATTCGTGCTAGATTAATGCCACGAGTGTACTGGTGGTGTCGGAATTAAAATTCAGAATCCCGGGTTCAAAAATGGAATTTTACAAGTTGGAAATTATGAATTCGGACGGCTAACTTTGCCGTCGAATTCAACCAATCAAACATGCTCACAATGAAACGAAACTTAAGAGGCAGAAAGAGGGTTATACCTGCTGCGCATAGGAACCAGTGGCACGCCAAACGGAGCTGTGATTGAGGAGATACGAACCGACAAATTTGGCTCCACAAAACTGTCCAAAAATTATACAATTTAAACGGTCAACTTGACGGCCGATTTTGATGTATCAAACGATAAAATTAATGGAGGAAACTTGAGGGGAGTGAAGAGCTATATACCGAGATTGTGACGGAGCAAAGAGTTCTCCCATCCAACTGTCGGATATCTCAAAAAATGTGTACGAAGTCGCTGTGACGGAACGCCATTCTGAAATCCATTCCAAGCGCGTCACGACGGGATTTCGTACGAAATGCACGAATAGCCCATTGTGCGTGTCAAAAACGTCGACGATGGCCTGGAGGGGGTCGCCCGAGGTCGCACACGGCTGAGGGGGGTGGCCGGTGGCCGTGCGATGGCCGTCGGTGTACGATGGTGGCGCGGTGGCGTGGCCATACGCGGCTGCTGCTGCTGCCGTTGCACGCTGCTGCTGCTGCGGTGTTTGCTGCTGCTGGCTAGGACGGCGGGGCGCAACGGCGGGGCCCGGCCTGGCAGGGCACGGCGACGGCGGCGGAGGCGGTTGTCCGCGGCAGTGGTGGCGGTTGATGGTGGTGTTAGATGATGATGATGATGAAGAAGAGGAGGAGAAAGGGGCTGGAGAGGGGGATGTCGGCCATAGGGAGCTGGTGTTCGGCCATGGAGGCTATTTGTGATGAAGAAGGAGAAGAGGAGGAGAAGTGTTGTGGTGGTGTTCGGTGGGGGGGTGTGCTGTTGATGAAAAGAGAGAGAAAAGAGTGATTTATTAATGAAAGAGAGAGAGAGAGAGAGAGAGAGAGAGAGAGAGAGAGAGAGTTATGAAATAAAGGGGGGTTGTGTGTAAAAGAAGGAGAGAGAGTGGGGTGCATGGGAGTTAGGGCCAGCCAGGGGGTTTGTGTGTGTGAGTGTTGTGCAGGAAAATTGTGTGGTTGGGATTTATGGAGAGAAATCTATGGCTAGGATTTAATGGAGATTAGGTTTTATTCTCAAGGAATTTAATCAAAGGGGTTTGTCCAAGAAATATTTTGAGTGGTACACTAGGTGTTTAATATTTTTTAGAGAAAAAATAGTGTATGGGTATTGATGAAGGGGACAACATGAAACTTGGGTTGGGTTCAGTTGAGCCGGGTCGGGTCAAAACAGACTTGGTACATTAAACGAATTAATTTTAGGTATTTATGATCATGGATAAATAAGTAGCATGTGGGGGCTCAAATAAATGGAACACAAGTGTCATGTGGGTAGTAGGCTAAAAATTGGTCGAAACCATATATTGGGTCGACTAGGTTGGATCGATGTCGGGTCCCGAAATTAAATTGGAAGTCAGGTCACATTTTACGGTAGATAATTAATTGGCCTAAATTAACCCAAAAGTTGTGCAAAGTAAATGAAGTACAAAATGGTGTGTCTGAGTGGGACACGAAGGTTATGGGTGTAGGTTGTCTCGAGTAGATCATGCATGAGAAGTTGGTTTCAAGAAAATGACTAGTCTTCTTCTCCTAAATTAAAAGTCACGACAACGTGCATATGATGATCAATGATAAAAGTGGGAAATTAATTAATAATTATTTAATGATCAAATGGGCTAAATTGACCCGAAGTTGTGTGAAGCAAAAAGAGTACAAGAGAACAAGTTTGGGTGGGACATGATATATCAACATGAAGGTAATCTTGTCTACTACTCACTGATGAAGAGAGTTTCCAGAGATTAGCATCCCTGACGCTCAAGAAGTCAAAGTCACAGAAAAGAACATTAAATCAAAAAATAATCAAATAATAATATCTATTACAAATAATTGATTTAGAAAATTTAAAAATAAGCCCTAAATTCAGGGGGCTTACAAAAATGGTCAAGTCAAGAACAAGGTGTAGAACTGGCAACTATATCACAAGATACGATAACATGAACAAGACCAATAGACATGCAATATCGAATATCCTATACGTGTACGTAAATATAGAAATAAGTAAAACAGTCGAGGATAAACCAATCACAATATGAGAAACAGGTAACCATATTAAAGAATCATAATTGAAAGAAAACAATATAAATACTGTATATGTTCGGTAAGGTATACTTGTCTGGTGGTAGCACGAAGAACCAACAATATACTGTCAACTAGTAAGCGATAAAGTCCACATCTCACAACTGTCTTCGAAAGATGAAATAGATATTAATAACATTTGTAGAATATTCAAATTAGCTAGGATAGCCTACCCATAAGTCCAATTCAGGACACTGGAGCAAAATGGTCATTTCGGGCCAAAACGATGTCCGCCGTTGGACCCGCTTTGCACCGAAAAGCGTATCAGAGTCAATGTTCTCTAAAGTCATCAAACTACATGTTTACGGATTCATTTTGATGATACGAACCCAACCATATGTCCAGAGTTGGATTTCGGCGTGCCGTGCACGAAATCGCCCGTTGAGTCGGATCGTGGGGCCCACAAAACGACGATCCGATCAACTGTCTCAGAATTGGACCAAACTGGGAATATAGGACCAGAAAAATGATACGGTCCTGTTTGCGCAAGTTTTGTCTCGATCTGACGAACGTGCACGAAGTAATTAGGACATTTGTAAAGAGGCCAATACGGGGAATTTCGACGGATACGCATCAACTTCGTCGCGCATACGCAACCAATTTGAATTCCGTCAAAGCCCACACGTCCGCGAGTTCGATACGCACCTTTCGATGCTTTTGGTTCGCGACCACGTCGCCCGGTTTGGCGCGATGCACGTCGTATCGATGATTTTCTATGTTTTTGAAAAACAGTTTTGTTGGGTTTTTCTCGATTTTCACTCCAATATATTTCACTGTATACTTTACTAAAATTAATTATAAAAATAGGGTTCTAATCTTGGTTAGGTTATCTAAGACTCTGTATTATTAGATTTTTGAAACCCTTTATGAATCGACAAAAATCTTCTTTCCATACTGTGAGGTTGAAACAGTTAGGTCATGTTTTGCTATCTACGGAAATCAGGTTTTTTCGAGTTTTGTAACTCGAATCACCACCAACCTAGTATAAACTAAAACAATCTAATTGGTAGGACTAGAAGAGGGTTATGTCATGATTATACCAGAGTTTGTAGCTCGAAGTTTCGTCGAGAAACGCGGAAGTAAAAGAGGCACAAAGTGGCCTCTGCACGCACCCATTGCTGTCGCTGCTCTGCTATTGACACTGATTCGCACGCGTTCAGGCGCCAATTCTGGCGACCTCCGGCGGCTTGGGCGGCGCGCAGGTGGCCGAGGGTGCACACGGGAGGTAGGGGAATGGAGGAGGAAGAGTTAGGGTTAGGGTTTTGTTTCCTCACGTTTCTATCTCTCGATATTATAAGTGTCGGCTGCTATATTGGGGGAGGGGGGTCGGGCTCAGGATGGGGATGGACTGGGATTCCCTTCTTTGCTTATTTCCTTTTTTCTCTTATTTCTTTTACTTTCTTTTTATTTTATTTTTCCTTTACTATTTCTTTTCTTTTATATATATATATATATATATATATATATATATATATATATATATATATATATATATATATATATTTTATATATATAGACACACACACAAATACATCTATGCATGTAACTTCTTTCTATGCGTATCTACTTAACACTAATATTTTATGCAACCAATTTATTTTGATAATATCTAATTCATAATTAATTCGAAAATACTCAACACTATATTTTATAATTGTAAGTACAATATTGATAAGAATAAGAATACTAATAATAATAATATTAACAACAAATCAAGTCAAGGCAATAATAGGTATAGTTTATGGGTGAACCTGTCATACCCTCACCTAAATTGGTCCACATAAAAGTCTTGCAAATATTTTAAGATTGCCATATCAATATTAATAATATTAATAATATCTATATATACAATTATTTTAGGAAACTATTTATTTAGACCATTTAAATCAAATAAATAATAAAAAAATATTTTAAAATTTTCGGGAAGAGGAGTTACAATCTGGTTTAAATCAACAAAAAATTTGTAAGGAGTCAGATGTACTCTCTTATTCCATTAGTAAAGATTTCTCAGGATTGGACTATGATCGTCTCGTAGTTTTTCTTACAAAGGTTTTTCACGTAAAAATCTTGGTGATTGCATTTGGTTCTTTTGTGATTGTTGGCAATTTGGTTTTATGCCATTTTGCTCAATTTTATCCCAGCTTCTTTATTTAGAGGAACGATTTTCGTGTTTCATTCCCAACAGAGTGTTATTAGAGCTAAGTTCAAAGGGTGTCAGGGTTGACAATCAAGCCAAGAAGAACAGATTGACGCAAAGCCGCTGTGTATGGTAAACCTAAACGGTTTCAAATACTATTGGTGGAGCAAGATGAAGAATTTAATATTTGTCAAAAAGTTGCATCTTTCGGTATTTGCTTCTGATAGGTCCAGTGATAAATCCGTAGAGGACTGAAAATTCAAGCATATATAGGTGTATGGATATATTCGGCAGTTCGTTGACGAGAACATGTATAATCATGTTGCCAATATGGAGCATACAAGAACACTTTGGAAGAAGCTGGAATCTTTTGCAAATAAGACCGGGGTAAACAAGTTGTTCCTGATCCGACAAATAATAGATCTGGGGTACAAAGATGGTACGTCTATTATGGATCACTTTAGTGAGTTACAAGGCGTGATTGACCAGTTATCCTCTATGGGAGTGAAGTTTGACGACGAAGTTCAGGGGCTGTGGTTGCTATGTACGTTGCCAAACTCTTAGGAGGCCGTAAGTGTCCATGATCATTACTACTTCAGAAGGCACAGTTAATCTAGAGTTCGCTAAGAGCGGGGTATTGAATGAAGAGATACGGAGGAGATCTCAAGGCACATCATCAATATCCTACTCAGAGGCGTTACTTTCAGAGAGTCACGACAAAAGTAAAAGACGGGGTCCGGGCCGTGGTAGAGACAAGTCTAAGGGACAGTACAGGGACTCCAAGTGTTTCCATTTTTGCAAGAAGGGTCACATGAAGAGAAATTGTTTTACTTGGAAGAGAGATAGAATAAGGGAGACAATGAGAAGCAAAGTGAGAACACTACAGTAGCTGCTTCGAAATATGGAGGCGATGTGATCGTTATGGTTGATGAGGTAGTCATGAACCTCACAAATGATGACAATTCTTGGCTGGTGGACTCAAGGGCTTTAGCGCATGTATCTCACAACATAGCATTATTTCCCATCTACATAACATGAGATTGTGGAGTGTTGAAGCTGTAGGCAATAGAGATATATAAAAAATGGTTTCTATTAGAGATGTGCATTTAAGAACCAAGATATGTGCAATTCTTGTTACTAAAGGTGTTTGTTATATCCCCAATATCCATTTTAACCTAGCGTCGGTTGGAAGGTTGGATGAGGAAAAAATTTCAATCTCTTCAGGAATAGTCAGTAGAAGATTTCCAGAGGTTCGATGGTGATTGAAAAAAAAAGTAAGAAGTACGGTCTCTACTATATAAAATGGAGCACACATGGGGTACAAGAGATGAATGCAGTCAGTAATGCATCTACCGAGTTGTGGTACAAATTGCTCAACCATATCAGCAAGAAGGGAATGGGCAACTTGTTGAACAAGAAAGTGATTTCGGAACTCAAGTCTGCAAAGTTGGAGAGTCGCAAGCACTATTTGGAGGAAAAGCAAAATCAAGTATCTTTCCAAAGTCACCCATCTTCAAGGAAGCCACGACGTTGCTCGAGTTAGTTCACTCAGATGTTTGCATCAAATAAAGGTAAATTCTATTGGCAGTGCTTCTTACTTTATTACTTTTATTGATGATTGTTCAAAAAATATTTGGGTCTATGCTTTAAAGACTAAGGATCAAGTAATGTTCACTTTCAAAGAGTTTTAGACCTCGGTTGAAAGGGAGACGAGCAAGAAGTTAAAGTGTCTTCGGTCCGACAACGGTGGCAAATATATTGGTCCCTTTGATGCTTACTGCAAAGAGCAAGAGATTCGACACCAGAAGACTCCGCCAAAGACACCTTAGCTCAGTGGTGTAGCAGAGCGTATGAACATAACACTGTTGGAGAGGGTACAGTATTTGTTATTAGAAGCAAATTTGATGGACAATTATTAAGGTGAGGCTCTCAATACTACGGCTTATACTATTAATTATCTCGTAGTGCTCCTTCGTAGAGTGATGTGCCTGATCAAGTATGGTACGGTAAGGAACCATCATACAGTCACATTCGAGTATTTGGTTGTAAGGACTTTATATATGTATCAAAGGACGAAAGATCCAAACTTGAGCCGAAGACGAGGCAGCACGTCTTCGTCGACTATGGTCATGATAAGTTTGGCTATAGACTCTACGACCCAGTAGAAAGAAAGCTCTATAGAAGCAGGGATGTGGTATTCATCGAGGATTAGACCATGACCAACCCTCATGAATCCAAGATGCCTTCTGAGTCTAAGGAATTGCCTGAGTTAGTGTCATTTCGTTTTGAGCCATTTCTAGAGGACATT
Source organism: Iris pallida (assembly GCA_029216955.1). Lineage (NCBI taxonomy): Eukaryota > Viridiplantae > Streptophyta > Magnoliopsida > Asparagales > Iridaceae > Iris > Iris pallida. The sequence goes on from JANAVB010004398.1 coordinate 19,667,971, forward strand.
GTAGAGGATCTAGTTAAAGAAGAGCTAGTTCATGGAGATGCTCCCAACCTTGATGATCAGTTTGTTAATGGTGGTCAGGGTAACCCTTAGTAGGATGTGCATGCTGAGGAGGCAATTCTTGAAGGAAATGAGGATGTCGGTACACAACTAGCACTAGAGGTTCCATTGAAAAGAAGCAAGAAAGTGAGCCAACCATCTACGAGGTACTTGCCAAATGAGTACGTTCTACTAACACATGAGGAAGAGTCTGAAAGTTTTGCAGAGGCGATGGACGACAAATACAAGCAGAAGTGGATACAGGCCATGTAAGAGAAGAGGAGGTGAGTTTCTTATAGGCTAACTCAACTTATGAATTGGTGAGATTGCCAATGGGCAAAAAGGCTTTGAAGAATCAATGAGTATTTAGAGTAAAGCAAACGGATGATGCTACTCGCCCTCGATACAAAGCGAGACTAGTAGTTGAAGTCTACGGTTAACGAAAGTGCTATGTGATGATGTTCACTGGTGGAGCAGTATCGTAGCAGTCGCAGTTATAAAAGTTTGTTGTGTTGTCTATGACAAAGGTAGAGTACATTGCGACGACAGAGGCTTGCAAGGAATTCCTTTGGATGAGGAAGTTTTTGCAGGAAGTTGGGCTTATGCAAGAGCAGTACATTTTACGACAGCCAAAGTGTAATCCACCTTGGAAAGAACCGACATTTCATAGTCGGTCCAAACATATTGAGACTTGGTATCATTGAATACGAAATGTGTTTGAGAAGAAGGACGCGATGCTTGGGAATGTCCACACAGATGACATCGGAGCGGATATGCTTAACATACATGCACACATGGTAATAAAGTATGATACCATATGCCACATGAATAATATCTATTGTCTAGGTGAACCACATATGTTCTGCTTGTTTCATTATTTAACATTTCAAATAAGAATTATTAATACACAAAATTTGAAAATATTGTAATTTATTTTGAATGCGGGTCATAACTTGAAGCATTCTCGGATAATAATCATTACACAAATTCTGGGCAACTTGTCTTTGACGGTCATGAAGTGATATAATCTTGCCTCTAATACCATCTAGTAGCATAGTTATTGGTCTATCACACTTAATCTAGTTATTAAAATATTCTTCAAGATTTGAAGTGTTAATATCAAATATAGGGCATACAGAACAAGCTGTTATCCAATGCACAAATATACGAGTCTCATTACCCGAACCAATAATCCAGTTATAAACACTCATTTTTCTATTTTAACTATTTCAAGCCATATATTTGCATATGTTTCATTGTAAGATCTAGCAATCTTATCTAGCCATACTTGAATTACATTCACTCCAATAGATTTACTTTTCATATTTTCTTTAAAATGCTGAATAAAAAAATATATGAGTTAGTAGAAATCAGAATATTAGCACAATTTGAGGAGTTTTACCTATAGGTACAAATAGCAAAAAAAAGCTTCAAATGGGGGGTTCCTTCTTGCTAGCCAAATCTTTCAAATTGATCCAAAGCTGGGATTACTCTCCACAAACAGAAAATAGGAGAGTATTAGTCTCTAATGCAAAAAACTAGAGTGAAAAAGGAATTAAAATGAAGAATCTACGGATTGGAGAAGAATGGCCATACCTTTCTTTTCTCTAAGTGTTGGAATGATACAAAAGAGGCAAGAACTAAATGAGAAGAATATTTATAGGGAGGGGAGCCCTAGGGGCTGGTCATAATGAATGGGAATTAGGGTTAGGGTTTAGTCTAGTGGGCTTTGGGCCAAGTTAGCTAGCTAACTAGCTCAAATCCTTAGCCTTTGGTCCAATACAAAAATCCTCCTACTCTCTCCATGAAACTTAGCCAACTAATTAAGTCAACCAAGACCAACTTAAGTTAGATTAGGGTCCCATACCATGTTAACTAAGTCACCAAAGTCAAGGACAAAGTCTAGGACAGACTCTTAAGTCACAGCTAGAAAAAGTCAAAATTAACAATCACCAATGCAATAAATCATAAAATAATTCAAAGAGGCCAAATGACCAAAATACCCTCATGCTCAAAAGTAAAAATAAATCATCCTAATGACATGGTTAGGCTCTAGGTCATGCAGTCTCTAGGGTTTCACTAGCAGTACATCAAAATCACAAGTCATGACTTAAAACAATTTTAAATTGATTTAAAAATCACCAAAATTCATAATGTGGTATAAATATCAATAAATAATAATTATAATTACAAAAGTTCAAAATTATCCTCATTTGGAAAACTGGGTGTTACAGTAGGATCCTGTACCATCGTGCATACCCCTCTGAAGGCCACCAATGACGGTCATCCAGAGCTCGTCCACTGACAGAGCCCGAGAGGGCTATGAGGAAGTACGAGCCCCCTCTGCAGGTGTACTAGCACTCGCCCGCTCACATAGCCTAAGATACTTTTCCTAGAAAAGTATGCATCTCGATAAGCATACTTCTTAGTATCCAATTGTTATAATTTCTAATGTCTAAGGTATTTATTACTAACTATATGGATATCTATTTACATATTTTCTAAATTATATTAAAGTTAACAAACATAAAGTAATACTTATATAGCTCTCTGTGGCCCTCTCATCGATGAAGTTTCTGCCCTTTTGATGGGTTGCGAAGATGGTCACAATATTGGCATCCTCATCCCTCTATACTTGTTAAAAATATTTTGTTTGTAATTAAAAATTAAACATTTTATCCTACTTTATTTAAAGTAATATATATTCAATAAAATACATACCAGACCACAAAAATATTCTGTCATGGGATTCGACCCACCATACCACTTTTCTGCCCTCGTCCTAGCCGTCTTTACCTTTTTCGAATGATCCTTGTGTCGAGCATCGTCGAATCTAGCCCTCATTGCAGTCCACTGCTTAGGTGTGAACCAACCATGGATCAGATTTTTGGAGTGATGACGAGCCTTCTGGTCGTCGATGTCCAGGTGCAGGTAGTCCGCATCTTCACAGACATGTCTATTTCACCGAGCCTCTCTCCGAGACAGTGCCCAGATCGTTACGCCTTTCGTGCGGGTCGGAACTTACCCGACAAGGAATTTCGCTACCTTAGGACCGTTATAGTTACGGCCGCCGTTCACCGGGGCTTCGGTCGCCGGCTCCCCTGTCATCAGGTCACCAACTTCCTTGACCTTCCGGCACTGGGCAGGCGTCAGCCCCCATACATGGTCTTACGACATTGCGGAGACCTGTGTTTTTGGTAAACAGTCGCCCGGGCCTGGTCACTGCGACCCCCTTTGTGAGGAGGCACCCCTTCTCCCGAAGTTACGGGGCTATTTTCGCGCTACAGATCAACTTAGCAGCAATGGCAGAAAACTGTTTCTCGATCTGCTTAGCCCGGTATGGCGGATAGAAATATGTTCTCTACAAGAAGTAAAATAGTAAGTTATATAATATGCATAAAAGATAATTGATATTAAAAGAAAATATACTTTAATTACCTTAAAGTGGATAAACTAGAATGCTTTTCTATCGTCCAGGGTATCTGAATAGTTGACCCAAGCACCACTATAGTTCTGCCTCAAAAATTGCCCTAATACACTCTGTACCGACAAGGGACGATATCTATGCATAGATAATTATATTCATGAAAAAGTGAATATATATATATATATATATATATATATATATATATATATATACATGCGTACGAAAAAAAATATATATATATATACATGCGTACGAAAACTAAAACTAATTAACTTACATTGTAGGCCTGTCAGCCCAAATCTCTATCCTCGTCTCCTCCAGAGGATTATACGGATGATCGCTCTAAAACAAAAAGGACGAAGGTGCATTCGGTGGGGCCTTCTTCTCGTTCTCCTTGGTATCATTAACAGGAGGAATGCTAGACGGAGGAGTAGTCTCAAGGCTAGAACTGCTCAAGAGTACTGCCAATAGGAGCTAAAAGTGTTAGATAGATTGAGTACTCGAAGATGAGGACCCAGCACCATGCCCCGAAGGAGAACTTGTAACGACCCGCTCCGCGCAAGCAGAATGCCGATTCAAACGACAAAAGTGCAACACTAAAATCTTGCCTTGCTTGGTGAAACAACCCGCTTATGGCAAAGGCAATGGACTTTGCCCTTCAGAAGAATCCAGATGTAGACTTTCAAAGACGTGCTCGGAGTCTCGCTCGACCGATACAGTAATCGCTAAGGTGGGTGGCTCCAATGAACCTGTCTTTGCTTGGCTGCACACATAATAACATGGACTATATTGCTAGATCGGTAGGCGTTAACCCCTGCATGCTAATAAAAGAACTTAATGCACATAGCTTAGGGAATAATCTCATCTTGTATCGCTTGTGTAGAATATGGAAATGAACTTGGAAAATTTACTTGAACCCTCGCATCGCACTCCACGCTCGTGCTAAGGCACAACTTACATTTCGAGTAGATTTACTTATGCGCTCAATTATGTCTTAATTGCTTGTCACCTAGATCGTACTATAACTTGATGCACGATACAGTTAATAGTTCACTGAATTGAGACCGGAAGACTATCGAAATAGTCGTTCCGAGCCGAGTAATGGAAACATGGGGACCGTTGGGTCGCCAAGGCAATTCTCGTACCGGGAGCTGCTGTCATAACTCGTACCCTCATTTCGGGATACGGGTGCATGTCCAAGCCCGCCTACGTCGCAGTATCGACGGTAGAATGTTGTCTAGCCCACAATAAACAAAATGCTCACAAAATAATTATTATTGCTCATTCACGACATCTAAATTAATTTTACAACATTCAAAAAGATTACACTTAAAGAAATTACAATGTCTCATAATTATAAAATAAAACAACTAATTTATCTAACTAGTCTTCTAGGTTGACCTCAGCATATACACATGTCTCTACAAGAATCTAATGCTAATAGCAGCCACGACTAATCTGTAAATGTTGGTTTCCAGTCAGGAATAGAACGAGTACAATTCATTAAATGCAGTTTCAAGTATATTTTAACGACTATAAGATAAAAGTTAGCCATAAAATACATGGTGAGAATATCCAGAAAAAGTAACAAGAAATATAAAAAATACCAGGCAGGAAACCATGTAACAGGAGAATATAACTATCTATGTATTTTGAAGTACTCTTTCGATATGTGATCGGTCTGGGGACAGTTACACCACAAGGTCTAAGTTAATTATCAAGGTCTACTTTATTTATCAAGGTCTACTGTGCAGAAAATAAAACATGGACTGAGGTCTGATCACATATCTATTTAGTACTTCCCCGATCGGACACCATATACAAGAAAGAGGGCATGACATGTACAGGAAAATATGAAGTTCTATCGTATGACGAGCGTGTTAGGAATCAAGTATTATATAAATGAACAGTGAGATATAGGAATTAACAATATTGAAAATAAATAGTAAATGTACTTGCCAGGGGTCCATTGTTGGTGACATAGATGGTACATTGCATTCAGAATAGTCCAGTTGGCTAGGGGTAGCACGAAAAATAACAACGTCCAACCACTCAGTGCTACAAGAGTCAAACTCCCGTAACTGTCTCCGGATGCTGAAATAAATATCACAAAATTTTTTGACATAAAAGATATGTCTAAAAATGTCTACCCAAAAGTACAATTTTGGACACAGGGGCAAAATCGTAATTTTGGGTCAAAACGATGTCCGTTTTTGGACCCGCTTTGCACAGAAAAGCGTGCTAGTACCTACGGTCTCTAAAGGCTTAAAATATGTTTATGAATCCGGTTTGAAGATACGAACCCAACCGTATGTCTAGAGTTGGATTCCGGTGGGACTGCAGAAATTTGCACATTTAATCGGGTCACGGGCCCGCCAAAAGGGTATTCCGGTCGACCTTCTCAGAATCGGACAAAACTTGGCATACATGACCTGAAAAATGATACGGTCCTGTTGGCACAAATTTTGTCTCAAGATGACGAACGTGCAGGAAGTTATGGGCTAGTTTCAAAGAGGTCGATACGGGGTATCTCGACCGATACGCCTCGATTTTGTGGCGCACGCTCAACGAAATCGAGTTCCGTCGAATCCCACACATCCGAGAAGATGATACGCACCTTTCGATGTCTTCGTTCGCGACCACGTTGCCCAGTTTGTCGGGACGAACGTTGTATCGAAGATTTTCTATATTTTTCTAAAATAATTTTTCATGAGTTTTCTCGATTTTTGAGTTGATTTATCTTAGTGTCTAATGAATAACAAAATAATCTAAACAGGGTTTGAATGTTGGTTAGGTTGTCTAGAGGATTGTTCAATTAGATTTTGAATACCCCTAATATTCGGATCAGGAAATGCCTTCCAAAATGGCACTCTGGACATGATTGATCTTGTTTTGTTTTTCGAAAAGTTTGGGTTTTCTCTTGACTTCGCTTCGATTTCTCTTTGAAACCGAACCATTTCTATCTGAACTAATTGATAGGGTTCCTAGATGGTTATACAGGCTACCTATAGGAATTTACATATTCAAAAACGATCGACTACAAGGGTAGAAAAGGGGTCGACAATTCGGTACCTTGCTACCATTACTGCTGTTGTTGCCGCACGCGGGGGCGGCGATCGGCCGGCCAGTGGATGGTTGCGGTGCGGCCAGGTGGGGGTCGCAAGGGAGTTAGCTCGGGTGGGGTTAGGGTTTCATCTCTTTTCTTACTCGCTTATATAGGGGATTGGGAGAATATGTTCGGTTTTAAGAAGAGAGGAGGGTCGCGGGTTTGGGTAGATTAGGATATCACGAGAAATTCATTTTCTCGCGATAAATTGAATTTTTTTAACATATATATATATATATATATATATATATATATATATATATATATATATATATATATGCTAAAAAATCTAAATAAACTTATAAATTTCAAAAATCACCAAAAATATTTCTAAAACTTTTTAACAAATAATATGTATACTATACATACTAACTATTTATATTGTAGCAATATCTTGCTACTATCAATAATGGCAAAAATCATTAAGATTTGAATTCAAGTTTTTTATTAATTAAGGAAATACTAAAATTAAAATAATAAAATTTCCAACCATTCTAAAAATTATACAAATACTTTTTTGAAATATTTAGCACAAAAATTCGTACCATTTATCTATGGATGTATAAAATGTAACTTTTAACTTGCTATCCACATATTAACAAGAATATAAAATTATGAAAATCAAGTAAAATAAAAATATTGTATAACGTATTAGGTAAAATAAATAAATAAAAATCTTCAAAACTTAGGGGGTTTACATCCTACCCCACTTATAAAAATTTTGTCCCCGAATTTAAAAATAATCTTAATATATAAAAAAAATAACGGAATTAAATACAAAGGGATGGCAGATACGTCAAATCGTAACTCGGTTTCTGAAATGATGCAAGAGGGGGTTATCACAGGGATTTGAATTTATGCCATATTCTACAAGTTGGGATATTCTTTATTCAAGACTCTACCAACTTATATAAATTGGATATTCGTGAAAATCGTCGTTTATATGACTTCCGAGAAGGACAATTTCTAAAGGGTGGCACAAGAATATTGGAACCTTCTGACCGTAGTCACAGATTCTAGGTGAGCCTAGATATTGCCATAGCGTTCTCGATCAATAACTTTTACTGGAGAATTATTACAATTAATATCGCTCTTATGGGGTCATGTTCTAACGAAATAGTAGGCATCTCTTATTCAAATATAACTAAAACGTGTCGTTCGTTCTTCGCCTAACATGGGCAACTAAGAGATGATATAGCATAATTCAGAAAAAGAATAATTCATGGGCCAAAAGATGATAGTCTATAATAAGCACAGAAACCTTGCTATAGAATACGATTAGGTAAGTGTTTGGAATCTTTAAATCATAATGACTAGGGTTTGCGGGTTGGTTTTGGTATCGTGTAGGAGGCATGTGCTTGCTTGCATAGAATGCATATGTCATAGGTGTGATGCGTCTTGCATTGATCATGGTTATTTAGTTTATTTGAGAGAATGGGTCGATATTGTATGGTTCAATTCAATTAGGATGAAATGCGCATCTATAGTTTATTCTAAGGGAAAATGTGTCCTACATGTGGTGTAATTGGAATAGAGTACAGGAATTTGTGTTTATGTAGGACATGAATGTCATATGTGTAGCTTGACTGGTCTAGTTCATGAGTGTAAAATTTGTTGAAAAAAAAATGCTAGTGTTGTGCTCCCAATATCAAAGTTGCTGTAAGAAGTATCAAATGATACAGATAGGAGTGAACATTATAAACTACTGTTTTATTAGCTAAATTGGAGGTAATCCATTCCAATCCTTTGTTAATTCAAAGAACCCTACGTTCTATGAGAGGCTTGCCTATACAGTTCATCAATTTCTGTTCTCAAAATTCAATCCACGACATGATTCTATGATAGAATAGATTTAAAGAATCAAGGTTGCGATCTTTTACTGTGGTTATCCAAACGCACAACCAAGAGATATAAAATGCAATACAAAGATCGTATCACAACTTTCAAACAGATTAAAGAATGGTTACGAATGGAATCCAAGTTTGGTATCCTATTCTAAAAGACAGAGTGTAATAAGTTCAAGGTTCTACCCAACTTACATAAATTGGTTATCATGGAAAGCACAGCAATAGGGCTCCTATGAAGATCAAATTTTAAGGAGATGTATGAGGATATGGGATACTTCTGATCGTAGTTACGGACTCTATAGGAAGCCAAGGTACTATTTATTTAATATTCCCCATATATTGACCATGTTTCATCAAAGAAATATGAGAGGTCTTGGTCAAGCATAACCAGAAACAAGTTGGTACGACAGTATTCCATTCATCGCATAACGTATGCTACGAAGGGATATGGTTAAGAAATTTATGGAAGAATGATTAGTGGACCATAAGATGTCGACTACATAATAGGTGTAGGAACCTATTTCATATAGTTTGGTTTTATAGTCAAAATATAGCGATATGCATGGATGGATTTAACTGGGTCTCAATGGGTTCCCTATTTGGATATCAGTCTTTGATTGGGTGAATCTTGGGTTTAATATATATTGGCTGGATAGCATCCCATAAAATCAACTGGAACTATTCCTGTTAGGTTATGGCAACCTTTTATAGGTTCAAACTCAAGTAGTTGGGCTATCTGCCAGTCGGATTGGCTAACTAGATTCCTAAAGCCCAAAAATGTGCCTTCTGTGACTTTTGTGTTTAAGTAGCACAAGAGAACTCAATTGAGTCGCACACTAGTGGTATGTGCGTAGTGGGCTTCGAGTAGATCATTACCATATATTGGGTCGAAAGGTTTAAGTCGAGGTCGAGTCTCTAATTGTAGTTGTAACACCTCAGTCCCAAAATACGTAGTACTAGGAACGTAGACATGCCAGCCGTATAATAAATATACGTAAGCTGTAAATGCAGTAAAACCATAACTAACTAATTTCATCCATAAAATGAAAGAAATAAAGATATTATATTATAACCATGATTTGTCTTTATACAATATGTTGGGTGGAGACAAATCTACTATCAACTATTTTAAAGAAAAGAAGTACAAGACATGAAATAATTTAGCGAATGTAGCAAGAAAGACCCAAGACACGTCATCTTCGAAGGGATGGAGAAGATCACGATCTCGGCTAGAATACATACGGAAGACAAAAATACACACTTGGAGAGATCACCAGGTTCTCAGAGGGACGTAACAAGACACATAATATCATGCCATAATACAGAATATAAACTACTCAATAAATAAGTTAATTGGATTATGATATGGTCCAATACACACCATTGAATTAGCGTACCATCCCTCCAACCAAACAAGGACAGAAGATGGCACCCTAATTCACGATGACGTATCTTTCCATGCTATGGATCCAATATGGTATCAAGACCACAACAAGGTTCAGTACCTTCTCATCGGAGTAGTGAGGCACACCTACAACCAAACAAGGATAAGATGTGGCAAACTAGTCTGCGACAAGTTACTGTTCCAAGCCACGATCAGATATAAGTACCCAAACCAAGAGTACTCGTACCTAACAAATAAGGTAGCCTAACCAGTCTAAGTTTATGCAGTTTTAAGAACGTCCTCCAACGCATAGGCCCTGGCTAAAATGGGATCAGTATGGTCCCCCCTTGGGGCACCAGAGGCCCAATCAGTAAAAGCATGATGTTTCGAAGAACGTCAATGGACGTCAATAAAATAAGGGTCATCTCACACCGTATCTCCAGCAGAGCATCTAGATCACAAAAGGAAAGTGTATAGTAGCCCATACGCTAAAAAATTGTCCTCTCCGCCCCATGCCTACTATGTCATATCCATAACACATAACCTCTATTAACCGGTAAGTCAAACTAATCATGCAACACTATTAGCGGTTATTCCTATCGCATGACTTATACGTACTGGTGGCCAGCCAATCACGCATGTCCGAGTTTTACATGTGACTCGTGACTTCGTGGCAAAAATGTGTCAAGGCCAATGAATGCAACACAACATATGGGTGGTCCCTTAAATCTAAGGTTAAATTTGCATAAAAATAATAAGTACGAGAAATAGAACTATATAGTATAAACTACAATATAGCACAGTTTATTTTGCAGAAAAATAAATAATGAATAAATGCATAAATAATAGCTAAAGTAAAATAAACAGCTAATGGTAAGGTATCTTGCCTGGTAGCGACGCCCGGTGTACTGTGATGATCAAGGTGGCACAACATATGACTTTGGAGTTACAACTATGCAAGTCAACCTCCGATGATGGCACGAATTATTCCATCGGGTCCAGAAAGTAAGAATTAGTTAGGGTTAATAGGAGGAAGGATAGAATTGGTGAAGGAATAGGAAAAATGGGACTAGTCGAGGGCATGAGGATAATCAAGGGTAATTAGATAAATAATATATATATGATTTTTGAAAATATTTTACAATACTTGAAATATAATTTATTAGTCAAAATTGCTTTCAAGTAAATACCCAAAAATTGAAAGTCGTTTTAGGGCCAAACTCTAAGTTTGTATAAATATGGTTTTGAAAGAGAAAAATATATTAGTTAAAACATACGAGAAATACCAAATTTTTTTTTTGAAATTTTGAAGCTACATTTTATGGGTCAAAGAAGTTTTAGGTGAGTATGTTGGAAATCATTTTAGGCCAAAAAGACGTAAATAAGATACTAAATAAGAAGACAATATATTAGAAATATTTCAATACATTGAGAACAAAATAGCAATATAGGTATTATTGGAACCAATGAAAATAATAAGGATAATTAATAATAAGATGCTATTATAAATAAAAATTATTATAATAATAAAATTATGCTAATCATATAACACACATAACTATATTTTGCTAAAAGCATAAAATATTAGAAATACCTTTAGTTGGAAAATATAATAAACACAGAACAAAAGAACAAAAGAAAACAAAGGAAAGCACAAAAAGAAATTTCTTAGTGCTGATAAGAATGTGTGGTTCCATCTGTAGAGGAAACCAAGATGTAAAATAGGGACACAGCTACTGCAACTCTTATTTTTAACAAAAACAAAATATTAAAACTGAAACCGTAAAACGAATAATAGAGTTAGCTTCTGTTGCTCTTACTTTTTATTCTGGAAAGAGAAGAAGATTGAGAGAGTGAGGAGGAGAGGACTTAGGTGGAGAAAGAGAGGCGAGAGAGAGAGATAGGGAAGCCGGAGTGAAGGATGAGAGCGGCGGAGAAGGAGGCGATCTTACCGGAGGGAAGTCAGCGGATAGCATGGGGACTCGTGGTGGTGCTGCCGGTACGGTGGAGGATGCCGGACGACGATGGCGCTTGCACACGAAAGGAGGAGTGCAAGGAGAACGGCGGCGGCAGCTAGGCAGATCCGATGGCGGACGCAGGCACGCTGGTACGGGCGGCAGCGTCCGGTGAAAGGCGAGGCATCGCGTTGGCGGCGGGGTGATATGGGTTGGCCGGTGGAGGGATCGTCGGTACGGTCAGCCACGCCTGTGGTGCCGTGGATGCATGGTGCTCGTCGGGGTAAACGAGAAGGTCGAAGGCGACGATCGTCCGGACGAGGTGAGTGGTCGTGGTGATTTGTGTGTTTTGATTCTTGGGGATTTTGGGTATGTCATTTCTGTTTTGGGGGATAATGGTGGTGGTGTGTTATTCGGTGGTGGTAGGTTCGGTGTTGATGGAGCGGTGGTGGTTGTGGTGGTGGTGATAGGGACGATGATGACCGGGGCAGCGGCGGTACTGGCCAGGGGTTGAGGTGGTGATAATATTGGGGGTTTCGGTGGAGGTAGCAGAGGGAAGGCCGGGGAGTGGTCGCTGGTTGGCCGGAAGGAGTGTGAAGGAGAGGGCAGAGAAGTCGGGGTGATTTGTCTTGAGAGATTCAAGGTTGTGTCCGGGGTGTCGGACACGGAGTTGAGAATATTGTATTTGTAAAGAATTAAACTAATTGAAAGACACCCGTCGACACGGGCTGACACGAGGAAGGAATTAAACACAAATACGATGTACGACACTTGTGGTGGAGAGATTATTTGGAGATGATTGTAGAGAACTCAATGGGAAGCTCCCCTATATATAGGGTTGAGGAAATCCTTGGTAGATAAGGATTAGGACTTTCTAAACCCAAGTAGATAATTACTTATTTTAATCTCAATTGGATTAAAACTAATTCATTCAATCTACATTAAATTTAAATCTAGATAATCTTATAATAACTCAAATCTTATTTTTAATTCAAAAAACTATATAAAATTTATTTAATAAAATCAACTTTCGATTTTTTCATAATAAACTAGTTTAAAATTAAAATTTTATAACTTGAAAAATATACTATAGTAATAATTTCGATAATTAAAAATTAAATTATTTACATGAATTAGATTCATGTATCTTGCATACAAATATTTACAAAATTATTGTTTTTCTAATTACTGCTATATTTGAAGTAAAAATTAAAATTAAAATAAAATAGCATTTTAGAAAAATCTCGACGCGATGCGACGCTTTTCACAACTTTAAGTAAGTAAAAATAATTATTATATATTATTTTGAAAACTATACTTCTCCTATATAATTAAAATCAATAATAAAAATATTTTCTAAAAATATGTACCTCGTACATATTCGCACACGACGATTAAATACTAAAAATAAAATCAATACCAATTTAATAAAATAAAAATAAAAAGATCGTAGTAAAAATTTAGGGGGTTTACATCCTACCCAACATACAAGAATTTCGTCCTCAAAATTTAGGATTAGTTAGGTAGGTAGGGTTGAGGAGATCGAAAGAGTTTATCAACAATGAAATACGATCAAATGATTGGTCGATGCGAATAAACGGCGTTCATCACAAACATGCAATCAGAAAATCATAGTTTAGATCATAAAAAAATATCACGGATAGGGTTATGGGTAATGAATGAGGGTTATGCGTTAAAGCAACAAATAAAAGATTAAGGGTTAAAGTTAATCAAGATATCACGAATTAAAGAAAAGTATGGAATCGAGTAGATCAAGTGAAAATAATTTAGAGATTTAGGAGATATCGTTCCTTGAGAGAAAATGGTGTACTAGTCATCTAGTTTGAGAGCACGATTTGAATCATTCTAAGGTTTTCAAACGGTTAGAAAGTCGCGATAGTAGATATAGGGTCGAAAAAAAGGACGAGTAGCTCAAGGAAAGGTTATAGTCCAATGACTTGGCCGAGGGCTACCTACACCTTTATAAAACATCAAAAGTTCAAGGGAGTTGTGAGCGAATACAATTGCGGGTTGAAATGTGATTTAATAGTTCAAAAAGGAGGTTGTCGGTTGCGGTTGAGATCCTAGAGGGCAAGTTTAACTATATCTCAAACTACGTTGGATAATCGTATGAAAAGTGAACCAAAGTACATTGGGTTGATCAGACCCTCATGCACCAGTTCTGATTTGACAATATGTTAGTGAGCGCACGCTCAATAGCATATGTCTTGATCAAGCTTGATAGAGAATGAGCTTGCAAAACTAGGCTATAATAGCATCATTAGTCAAGGTGGTCAACATATAAGTAGGGGAATAATGATTTCAAGAAAACATAAATAGTCCAGCTTTCAAAAAAAATCTAGGTCTTGTCCGATGTTCGTATCTATACAGTCGTTCTAATGTCTCGTCTAGGCTTGACCAAGGTCACATGGAATGTTAAGTCATAAGGCATTCTACCCGACATACAAGAGTTAGAGTAGTAGTGTGATAGGACAATGGGCCATGTTTATCTAGCATGGGTTACCTTCTTAAGCTCTAACAAGCACGAAGGAAAGGATAAGAATTACGATATAAAGGGGTCAAGCAAGATGCAAATCAAGAAGTCAAACGGGAGTTCAAAAATGGAATAAAGGAAGGAGGTCAAGTATGTGGATGAGATCTTAGACTCTAATCCTATACGTTGGCTTGCTTGGTACGGTAAAGTAACCAAATAATTTCTCTTGACCTGCATGGGCCACCACAAAAACATGTAACGCCCTAGTCCCAAAATACGTAGGACTAGGAACGTAGACATGCCAGCCGTATAATAAATATATGTAAGCTGTAAATGCAGTAAAACCATAACTAACTAATCTCATCCATGAAACAAAAGAAATAAAGATATCATATAATAACCATGATTTATCTTTATACAATATGTTGGGCGGAGACAAATCCACTACCAACTATTTAAAAGAAAAGAAGTACAAGACATATAAAATGATTTAGCGAAGATAACAAGAAAGACCCAAGATACGTCATCTTCGAAGGAATGGAGAAGATCACAATCTCGGCTAGAATACCTGCTGAAGACAAGAACACACACCAGGAGAGATCACCAGGTCCTCAGCGGGACGTAACAAGACACATAATATCATGCCATAATACTGAATATAAAATGCTTAATAAATAAGTCAATTGGATTATGACATGGTCTAATACACACCATTAAATTAGCGTACCATCACCCCAACCAAATAAGGACAGAAGATGGCACCCTAATTCAAGATAACGTATCTTTTCATGCTATGGATCCAATATGGTATCCGGACCACAACAAGGTTCAGTACCTTTTCATCGGAGTAGCGAGCCATACCTACAACCAAACAAGGACAAGATGTGGTAAACTAGTCTGCGACAAGTTACTATTCCAAGCCAGGATCAGATATAAGTACCTAAACCAAGAGTACTCGGACCTAATGGATAATATAGCATAACTAGTCTAAGTGTATGCAGTTTTTAGAAAATCCTCCAACACATGGGCCTTGGCTAAAATGGGATCTACATGGTCCCCCCTTGGGGCACCAAAGGCCCAATCAGTAAGAGCAAGACGTTTCGAAGAACGTCAGTGGCCGTCAGTAAAATAAGGGTCATCTCATACCGTATCTCCAGCGGAGCATCCAGATCACAAAAGGGAAGTGTACAGTAGCCTATACGCTACGAAATTGTCCTCCCTGCCCCATGCCTACTATGTTATATCCACAGCATATAACCTCTATTAACCGCTAAGTCAAACTAATCATGCAACACTATTAGCGGTTATTTCTATCGTACGACTTATACATACTGGTGGCCAGCCAATCACGCATGTCCGAGTTCTACATGCGACTCGCAACTTTGTGGCAAAAACGTGTCAAGGCCAATGAATACAACACAACATATGGGTGGTCCCTTAGATCTAAGGTTAAATTTGCATAAAAATAATAAGTACGGAAAATAGAACTACACAGTATACCTACAATGTAGCACAATTTATTTCATAGAAAAATAAATAATAAATAAATGCATAAATAGGAACTAAAGTAAAATAAATACCTAATGGCAAGGTATCTTGCCTGGTAACGACGCCCGGTGTGCTGCGCTGTTTAAGATGGCGCAATATATGACTTCGGTGTTACAACTATGCAAGTCAGCCTCCGATGATGACACAGACTGTTCCATTGGGTCTAGAAAGTAAGAATTAGTTAGGGTTGATAGGAGGAAGGATATAATTGGCGAAGGAATAGGAAAAATGGGACTAGTCGAGGGCATGAGGATAATCAATGGTAATTAGATAAATAATATAAATATGATTTTTGAAAATATTTTATAATACTTGAAATATAATTTATTAGTCAAAATTGCTTTCAAATAAATACCCAAAAATTGAAAGTCGTTTTAGGGCCAAACTCTAAGTTTGTATAAATATGATTTTGAAAGAGAAAAATATATTAGTTAAAACATATGAGAAATACCAAAAATTTATTTTGAAATTTTGAAGCTACATTTTATAGGTCAAAGAATTTTTATGTGAGTATGTTGGAAATAATTTTAGGCCAAAAAGACGTAAATAAGATACTAAATAATATGAAAATATATTAGAAATATTTCAATACATTGAGAACAAAATAGCAATATAGGTATTATTGGAACCAATAAAAATAATAATAATAATTAATAATAAGATACTATTATAAATAAAAAAGTGTAAAAAAAATTATTATAATAATAAAATTATGCTAATCGTATAACAAACATACCTATATTTTGCTAAAAGCAAAAAATATTAGAAATACCTTTAGTTGGAAAATATAATAAAAACAAATCACAGAATAAAAGAACAAAAGAAAACAAAGGAAAGCACAAAAATGAATTTCTTAGTACTGATAAGAATGTGTGGTTCCATCTGTGGAGGAAACCAAGATGTAAAATAGGGACACAGCTACTGCAACTCTTATTTTTAACAAAAACAAAATATTAAAACTGAAACCTTAAAACGAATAATAGAGATAGCTTCTGCTGCTCTTACTTTTTATTCTAGAAAGAGGAGATTGAGAGAGTGAGGAGGAGGGGACTTTGGTGGAGGGAGAAAGACGAGAGAGAGAGAGAGGGAATCCAGAGTGAGGGATGAGAGAGGAGAAGAAGGAGGCGATCTTACCGGAGGGAAGTCGACGGACAGCACGGCGATTCATGGTGGTGCTGCCGACGCGGTGGCGGGCGGCTAGCGGTGATGGCGCTTGTGCGCAGAAGAAGGAGTTCAAGGAGAGCGGCGGTGGCTGCTAGGCAGATCCGACGACGGACGCAGGCACACTGGTACGGACGACAGCGTCCGATGAAAGGCGAGGCATCCCATTGGCGGCAGGATGTTGTGGGTTGGCCGGTAGAGGGATCGTCGGCGCGGTCAGCAGCACCGGTGGTGTCGTGGATCCACGGTGCTCGTCGGGGTCAACGAGAAGGTCGAAGGCGGCGATCGTCCAGACGAGGTGAGTGGTCGTGGTGGTTTGTGTGTTTTGATTCTCTGGGATTTTGGGTGTATCATTTCTATTTTAGGGGATAATGGTGGTGGTGTGTTATTCCGGTGGTGGCGGGCTCGATGTTGATGGAGCGGTCGTGGTTGTGGTGGTGGTGATAGGGACGATGATGACCGGGGCAGCGGCGGTGCTGGCCGGGGGTTGAGGTGGTGATAATAGTGGGGGTTTCGGTGGAGGTAGCAGAGGGAGGGCCGGGGAGTGGCCGCTGGTTGGCCGGAAGGAGTGCGGAGGAGAGGGCAGAGAAGTCGGGGTGATTTGTCATGAGAGATTCAAGGTTGTGTCCGGGGTGTCGGACACGGAGTCGGGAATATTATATTTGTAAAGAATTAACTAATGGAAAGACACCCGCCGACATGGGCTGACGCGAGGAAGGAATTGAACACAAACATGATGTACGACACTTGTGGTGGAGAGATTATTTGGAGATGATTGTAGAGAACTCAATGGGAAGCTACCCTATATATAGGGTTGAGGAAATCCTTGGTAGATAGGGATTAGGACTTTTTAAACCCAAACTGATAATTACTTATTTTAATCTCAATTGGATTACAACTAATTCATTCAAATCTACATTAAATTTGAATCTAGATAATCTTATAATAACCCAAATCTTATTTTTAATTCAAAAAACTATATAAAATTTATTTAATAAAGTCAACTTTCGATTTTTTTCATAATAAACTAGTTCAAAATTAAATTTTTATAACTTGAAAAATATACTATAGTAATAATTTTGAAAATTAGAAATTAAATTATTTACATGAATTAGATTCATGTATCTCGCATACAAATATTTACAAAATTATTGTTTTTCTAATTACTGCTATATTTGTAGTATACACTAAAATAAAAATAAAATAACATTTTGGAAAAATCTCGACGTGATGCTTTTCACAACTTTAAGTAATTAAAACTAATTATTATATATTATTTTGAAAACTATACTTCTCTTAAATAAAATCTATAATAAAAATATTTTATAAAAATATGTACCTCGCACATATTCGCACTCGACGAGTAAATACGAAAAATAAAATTAATACCAATTTAATAAAATAAAAATAAAAAGATCGTAGTAAAAATTTAGGTGGTTTACAATAATCGAAAAGTATATCGGTATTATGGTAAGGGTTATAGTTTAGCCTTTTTGACCTGAATGTCCTATCATAAAAATAGAGTACAAGGGGACATATTTGAGAGGGATATGATATGCCTAACTGAAGGTGGACTCGTCTAGGGCTTGCATATGAAATTTGTTGGGAGGTAACAGCTAGTACTATGCTCCAAATATCAATATCACGGAAAGGGACACAAAAAGATCTAAATAGAAAGTGGATGTTCATGAGGCACTAACTTGTCATCCAGGTGGGAACCAACTTATCCTAGTCAATCGTAATCCTGGTAATCCTAATTTAAACTTCAGAATTTCCTTTCCCAAAATTAAACTAAGACGCGGTTGCATGATTACTGAAGTTAGAAAATTCAAGTCATGATATCGTTCCTTGACCTTTTGATTATAAAAGGATAATACATGACATATGTAGAAGCATGAAAAATATCAGAATAATGGTCCATGCGGCTCCGGATACGAAGCCCATGCGGCTCATATGGGAGCTGTCTTATACGGTTCAAAGGAAGACTCTCAGTCTCATGCGACTCGAGAGTGTATGCGGATCAGCAGGAATATGCGGCTAGATCGATGCCACGTGTCCCCTTGTGATACTTCCCTACATCTGGCCCTTTGAATAGTGGCCTCATTTAATGCTCTGACACGATTTGTCGACTGTGGCGGCTCTGGCATAAAGTGTCATAATGGCTCTGCCATAATGACAGACTCTTCGGGAAAAGAAGAAGATCTCTGACCCGATCCGTCAGAAATCCTAGGTTGCCACGTGGCAAATTCTCATGCAGCTTAAATAGAGAACAGCTCCATGCGGCTCACTGAGAAGTCACCCTATATGATTAGCAGAAATCAGCCATATGCGGCCCACTGAGAGCTCAGTCCCTGCGGCTCAATACAACGCTAGCTCATGCTGCTCGCAAAAACTATGCATATGCTGCTCACTGAGAGTTCGTTCCCTGCGGCTCGATGAAGCATTGTTCTATGCGGCTCACGAGGAGTATCTCCATACGGTTCAAGTGTTGCCCATCCTATGCGGCTCTGGCAGGACCCACAATCAAAACACGTGGCATCAGATTAATCAAGGATTTAACCGAATCCCAACAAATATATTTGACATCATCGTCATAATTACTAAGATCAGGGCATATCATTTATTATCAAGCTAATGGGACACGTGGCGAGCAATCAGACATTGGCGTAATCAATCATGAAGATTTAAAGCAATTAGCATTAATTGCTCACAAGATACGGTGCTATCCGCATTAATGGCCTAGATTTATTCTAATCAGGATCAAGGGTTCAGATAGATTGAAGGAGCGTCGACATTCCAAACAAATGATCATTAGCAAACCCTAATGATCACACCCCACTCCTATAAATAGCCAGCATCATTCCCTTGCAAAAACCACGAGAACAAAAGAATAAAAAAAAAGAGAAACAGATATACAGAGAGAGTTCCCCCCTTTTCGATAACCACAGAGAGAGAGAAGCCAGGAGAGCAACACAAGGAGAGCAAGAAGAGCATTTCTTCATCCACGCCAAGCAGATCTTCTACGAGCCAAGGCTGCATACCGATCGTCCAAGGAGTAAGGCAGAGCGGCCATCGCTTTTCCGAGCCACTATCGTCACCCCCCAGAATCTAAAATAAACAATTGTACTTAGACTGCTGTACCTAGGTTTTCGACCCTAGGCTTTCTTCATACAAGCGAGTTTGTATTGTGAGTCTGAGTTCAGTCCTCCCATAAAACTGTTCTGTAATTTTACAATCAATGGCAAACACGATTGCCATTGATTGTAAAAGTATAGAACAGTTTTATGAGAGGACTGAACTCAGACTCACAATACAAACTCGCTTGTACGAAGAAAGCCTCGGGATGAAAACCTAGGTACAGCAGTCTAAGTATAATTATTTATTTTAGATTCTGGGGGTGACGATAGAGGCTCAGGAAAGCGATGGCCGCTCTGCCTTACTCCTTGGATGATCGGTATGCAGCCTTGGCTCGTAGAAGATCTGCTTGGCGTGGACGAAGAAATGCTCTTCTTGCTATCCTCGTATTGCTCTCCTGGCTTCTCTCTTTCTGTGGTTATCGAAAAGGAGGGGAACTCTCTGTATATCTGTCTCTCTCTTTTTTTTTATTCTTTTGTTGCCCGTGGTTTTTGCAAGGGAATGATACTGGCTATTTATAGGAGTGGGGTGTGATCATTAGGGTTTGCTAATGATCATTTGTTTGGAATGTCGGTGCTCCTTCAATCTATCTGAACCCTTGATCCTGATTAGAATAAATCTAGGCCATTAATGCGGATAGTATCGTATCTTGTGAGCAATTAATGCTAATTGCTTTAAATCTTCATGATTGATTACGACAATGTCTGATTGCTCGCCACGTGTCCCATTAGCTTGATAATAAATGATATGTCCTGATCTTGGTAATTATGACGATGATGTCAAATATACTTGTTTGGATTCGGTTAAATCCTTGATTGATCCGATACCACGTGTTTTGATTGTGGGTCCTGCCAGAGCCGCATAGGATGGGCAACACTTGAACCGCAGGGAGATACTCCTCGTGAGCCGCATAGGACAATGCTTCATCGAGCCGTAGAGAACGAACTCTCAATGAGCCGCATATGCATAGTTTTTGCGAGCCGCATGAGCTAGCGTTGTATTGAGCCGCAGTGGCTGAGCTCTCAGTGGGCTGTATGTGGCTGATTTCTGCTAATCATATAGGATGACTTCTCAGTGAGCCGCATGGAGCTGTTCTCTATTTAAGTCGCATGAGAATTTGCCACGTGGCAACCTAGGATTTCTGACGGATCGGGTCAGAGATCTTCTTCTTTTCCCGAAGAGTCTGTCATTATGGCAGAGCCATTATGACACTTTATGCCAGAGCCGCCACAGTCGACAATTTGTGTCAGAGCATTAAATGAGGCCACTATTCAAAGGGCCAGCTGTAGGGAAGGATCACAAGGGGACACGTGGCATCGATCTAGCCGTATATTCCTGCTGATCCGCATACACTCTCGAGCCGCATGAGACTGAGAGTCTTCCTTTGAACCGTGTAAGACAGCTTCCATATGAGCCGTATGGGCTTCGTATCCGGAGCCGCATGGACCATTATTCTGATATTTTCCATGCTTCTACAGGACCCCCTTCAAAGTTTTCAATTTACAAAATTGAAATACTTTGAATAAGAAGCATGGTCCCGTTCATGCCGCATAAGTATCCCAGCCGCATAGATTCATCTGTCCGTATAGGCTCTTTGCCACGTGTCCTGACCACGTGTGCAAATCTTCATTAAGTGCCCTTGATTTTGAATTAACGCCGTCTTTTTGGGGGAGGATCCCAAGGGTCGGTTTTGCCTTGACCGAAGCGTTTTGCCTTTATCTTTTGAGGCGGCGCGTAATCCGAGACGTCTGTTTATTTTTATGGGCCTCTTTTGCCTATAAATAGGAGTCTTTTAGTGTCTTGGGGATTTCTTTACCTTCTCTCTTTGCTCGAATTCCCTGTTGCCGACTTTGCTCTTCGTCTTCTTCTTTCAACGATCGACAATGGCTCCCAAGAAGGCTGCTACATCGAAAGCCGCAAAGGGTAAGGTGGTTGCTTCTACGACGACCGCAGCGATGAACGTGGTCACTCCTCCGCCGGCTGCTGTGCGTTCTATCCATCCCGACGTTCACCCGTCTATCGCTGGTAAGGGTCGTCTGAAAACCCTAACTGTTGCCATGGCTCTGCTGCATACTTTATGCACAAGTCGCATGTACGGGGCTTATTGATGTAACCGCATAAGCCCTTCGCCCCATGGGGCCGCATGAGCTTATTCACTTTTTGAACCGCATAAACTCGCTTGCTTGTATCCGTATCTGCTCGCATGAGTCTGGCTTCGTAGGCATGCTTAACCTGAACCGCATGGGTCCATAAGCTCGTCTGAATTTGAGTCGTATGGACTCGGCTAACGCAGAGCCGCATGAGAATATGATGCACCGAACCGCATGGGCGTATCTAATGCTGAGCCGCATGAGGCTGTGACGACCCGAGCCGCATAGATTCAGATATATGATCTTTCTAATGCTTCTGTTTTTTGACTATCTCCTAACCTCGTTTCTTTCGTCTTTCTCCAGTGAATCTGCCCGTAAATCCTGCTGGGGAGCTTATAGTGGGTTCGAATCAATTCGCCCTGGGCGTGCATCTTAATGACTTAATTAAGCATATATTGAATCAATTCCCTACTGATGAGCCTTCGGAGAGGTTGAAGGCCATTGAGGATCAGACCCTCCATTACCTCCATTCCATGATGAATACTGGGAAGCTGGATGGATAATACCTGAAGCCTTTGTTCCTTTTCGGTGATGCTTTAATCATCAAGAATCCTCGAGTTTTAGAGATTTCCGAGAACTGGGATTTTTCTTTGGATGGGGTGGCAATCCATATTCCTCTCATGGAACGTCATTATCCTTTATCATGGTTCAATATGGTGTTGCTGGACCGGAAGATGGTGTGTAACTTAACTCCCACTCAATCAGGGATGTTGATGGACAACATCCATTATAATCCGAATATGCAGTCAGCGTATGCGGGTAAGGATTCCGTCCTTCGGTATATGATGGGTCTGGCCCCAGGCTCTTTTATGAATGTATACGGTCCCAACTTCATACTTACTCAAGCTGATACTTTCCTGAATCGGCTTGTTCGTAAGAAGTCTTATCCTGTTGGTAGGCTGGCACTGCCGAACTGGATAAACCCCACCTCTACGTGGGCCCAGTTGACTACTTGGGTTTTGCAGACAAATAGAACATTCTTGCGGGAGGTGGGGCTTTACCATGCCATTCGGGGCACTTGTTACGGGCTTTCCATTAATAAACCACTGTTCGTAGCACTCTTGGAGATGTATGGTCGGCGAACGGGGACGTTCTTTGCACCAGTAGGGGAGCTGGGGCTTGCTCTTCACGAGATGTATACTGTCTCTAAACTTCCATGGGGGAATGAGCCTTTCGAGGTGTATACCCCATCGAATGAGGAGTTCGAGGCCTTGGACAGGCAACTCCCGGGTTCTGTTGCGGTGTATCGGGAGTTGTTGTGCCACCATAGTGCTTGTCATCAGATGGCTATAAAAACGACGGATAGCACCGAGGGGACTGCTCCCCATACCACATCCTGGATTAATTATCTTTTTAGAGTTGATCCTACTGGCGAAGTTACTCCCCGAGCCCCTCGAACGCATGCAGAGGTAAGGGATCTGATGTCAAGTGTCAAGAAGTCGCGATCCAAGAGCGATATATTCGGGAGTCAAGCTGACTCTCTTAGTTATTTTCACTACGGGACCATACAGATGTCGGAGAAGACGCTTCTGGCTGGATTTTTAATGATATGGCTACGGAACTGCGTAGTCTCGGGAGGAGCGGGTTCTATCGAGAGGATTGGCCGTCATTTCATCCTCCCTGCCGTTAAACTAGTTTTCGGAGCTAGGCTGGCCCTCCTTCCTGCTATGGTATGCAGCATACACCGTGGTCTGCAAACATTCTCGTCCAAGGTCATCGCTCGCAAGAAGACTTTGGATTTTGAGCACCTAGAACTGCCCTTCCACTACCTGATGGGGTGGTTAGCGATGCACTACAAGTCTTTGCTGGGACCTGGGGTAGCGGAAGATGCTACAGCCGAAGATGCTTTCCTCTTCAAATGCCATAACCGGTCTTGGGAATACAATACTATGCCAGCTTGTCGGAGGGCGCTGGCAAGAGTGGATGGGTGTAACCTCTTTGTGTCTGTTCCTCCTTTTTCTGATGAGGAAGTGAGGAAAGTACTCCTTGATGGTACTGGACCTTCTCATTTTCTGTCTCCGGATATGCTTGCTTGGTTGCGCAATATTCGCCCCGTGCATCTGGTTTATCGCAACCGAGATAATGTGTACTTAGAACCTTACCTACCTAGCAGGTTTTCCTGCCAGTTTGGTTATAGCCAGTTGTTCCTTGATTGTCCCAACCCTTGTTTGGGTTTTGAAGGCAGCATTCTTGACGGCGCCCGAGCGTGGAATTATTATGACGCTTATCATACTCGGGTCAGCTTCTCGGTTCCCGATGCTAAGGCGCCGAAGGAAATTTTGTACGTAGCTGCTTTGTATCATGTTATGGCAAATAAGCCTCCTGTTAACTTTGATCCGAGTACCAGTTTCATCGTGGGTACCGGCTTAGAGGAGAAGCCCAAAGGGGCTAAGGCTAGAAAGCAACTGGCACTCCAGGTCCCCCTCCTTGAATCAGAACCTTCCGAGTGGGCTGAGGATGAGGATGATAATGACAGTGAAGGCTCCCTCTCTGGTGGGGGTGAAGAAGTAGCGGATCAACCGCTTTCCACACCCGACGACCCGGCAGAAGATCTGTTGCTTACTACGCAAGAGGGAGTAGTGAGAGAAGAACAACCTTCAGCCGTGTCTAGTCCCTCGCGTAAACGGGTCAGACCCGAGTCTTCTGACAGTGGAGCGACCTTTTTCGTGAAGAGAGCAGCTGTTAGGTCTCGTGGATCACTTATCACCGAGAAGGGTGAAGGTACAAACGCTATTCTGGAGGTAAGACTAAGTCAGAGTTATATCTTTATTGCGGTTTTCTTTCCTCTTGAAGATATGACTTGATCATTTTTCTTTGTAGGTGTCTGACGAACCAGGCTCTCCTGAACCATCTACTGCCCCAGTAGTTAATCCGGCCCTTGCTGCTTTGATTAGCGACATGTGTGCCGCGGTTCTCTCTGCGGGGGCTCTCTCAGCGGCGGTCGAGGATTCCCAAGTCGCTGAGGCCCCAGCCCGGGGTGACGAAAGTTTACTTGGGCCCGTCTCCGAGATTGCTGAACTTCAGCAAGATGATGCCATTCTCGGTGCATCTCCTCCCGAGGATGCAAGGGCGGATGAGTCTATTATTCCTGACTCGAAGGCTGTTGGTGAAGAGGTTGTGATGGCTGTAGGTGAACCCCAGCCTCTCCACTCCTCCACTGGTAAGCTGAGCTACATATTGACCACCGAGGGGGCTTATTTGCTCTATCAACATATCCTTCGGGTCAAGTCGATTCATGGTTGCCTTGGCCCTACAGGTCCCAACCCTTTACCTCCTGCCGCGGATGTTCTCGGGTATGGCCCGGTCTGCCGTGATCTGGGCGAAAGGAGCGTTTCCTCTCCTTCGTCATCGCATGTTGAGGGACATCCCGCCAGCTCTGGGCAGATAGGGATGGAGTTGGTGCTGGCCCCGGCCTCGTCTTCGACTGCTTATACGGCTCCGGAGATCGATCTCTCGACCCTGCCGAGCATCCAAATTCTGCGGGCCGCTGAAGAGGAATTGGCCGATGTTCAAGCGTCCTTCCGTACAGAGTTGGTTTCTCTTATGACAGGAGCGGCAGATTCTGTCGTGTCTTCTTCCGCGCTGCCAGCCATACTCCCGTTGACACCGGCTTCATCGGAGGCTCTGAACGAGGTGACGCAGGATGTGGTTGACAGCTTCTATCATTACTTAGGGAGGGGTGTAAATGCTGCCGTGGAACGGGGGATCCCTTCTTCTCTGTCTCTGCGGGGCGCTCGGGGTCAAATCGACACTCTGAAGGGTCTTCCTGGCGGGGTGGGGTTAGCCGCGTTCCTGGAGCCTAAGTTGACAGAGGCTGACCAGCTTGTGACCCAACTGCTGGCAGTACGGCAGGCTGGCTTGCCTGTTGCGATCGAACGGGAGCGGGGCTTCCTGGTTGCTGCTCGGGACAGGATCAAGCTTGCTCGAGAAACTGCCGGGCCGGCTGTGCAGGGGGACCTTGACAAGTTCTCCGTCTCCTATGACCAACTGGGTCGTCGGAGTCAGGCTTGTAGGGCCCGAGAAGAATCTGCCTCTCGTGGAATAGCTGACACGAAGGAGCAGATTCTCGCACTCCAGAAGGAGTTGGCCTTCTTAGAGTCAGAGCGGGAGGCTGCTCATGCAGAACATGAGTCGATCGCTCGGGAGGCCGAGAGGGTTTCCCTATCTTCTGTCAACCTGGAGCGGGCCTTTAAGAAGTTTGAGGACAACTGGCAAGCCCATGCTCATCTGGAGGATGCGGCGGTGCTGAACCAGGAGGCGGAGCGTCGAGCCAAACAGAGGCTTGAGCGGTCGGTTGCTTTGATAAAGGACCGTCTCACGGTGTTATGTGCTCCAGACCAGTGATCCGCCCTCTGTCTTCTTCTTCTTCTATTTTTTTCTCTTTTAATTTTTTGTAAGGGATGTGATCCCTGCTGATGTAGCCCTTTGATTTTTGAATAAATGAGCATGTTTCAACTCATCTTTTCTTTCTTGTACTTGCGGTGTTTATGGAACCGGACTTGCTGGAGGATTATTTGTGGACCTGTTACCCTAGGTGTACCTTGGCTTTAGGTACGGATAACAAGTTTGGATGTTTGGAGCAGCCTTGGCAAAGTGGTCATGGGTGTTCTTGGTGTTGGGGGAAGGAATGCCGTAGAGCAGCTGGGCCCCTGGGGCATGGTAAGATGGTAGATTTATGCTAAGAAGCTTAGCAAGGGATATTTATGGACCTATTACCCTTGGCGTACCCTGGTTTAGGATACAGATAATGGGATGAAAGAAAACCAATCATATTTGCTCAGAGGTTATGATGACATGGCAAACGTGAAGGTTTTATCGTAAAATCTTCCTGCTCAGAGGTAATGAGGACATAGCAGGGGAGACTTCAAGGAAGCTATTTGTAGCGGATATTTGTGGTCAACAGAGGACATTTGTGGTCAACAGAGGACGTTTGTGGTCAACAGAGGACATTTGTGGACCTATTATCCTTGTCGTACTCCGGTTGTGGGTACAGATAATAGGTTGAAAGAGGACCGGCATACTTTCTCAGAGGTAATATGGACATGGCAAATATGACGATTTCTTCGACGGAGCCTTCCCATTCAGAGGTAATGAGGACATGACAGGAGTGGGCTCAATGAAGAGTGGGTACATAGAACGACTCAGAGGTAGGAGAACGTAGAAGTTCTATGCGAGGGGGCGGTTTGTTTTTTGTGGAAGTGAAGACGACTCAGAGGTAATGAGGACATGGTCGTTTCGGAAATTGGTGGATCGACTACCCTTTTTGTGCACTGGGAGTGCGGGTAGTGGATCATGAGGGAGGATCTCTTCCAGGAAGAAAGTTCAGAGGTATAATCATACGTGACTTACTATCTGAAAGAGTGACCGGGATGTAAGTTCAGAGGCACCAGCCGGTACATAACTTGGTAATTTAGAATATTGAGGGAGTGAGAGTTCAGCGGCACCAGCGGGTGCATGGCTCGATAATCCGAAATGTTGTGGGTTCGGTGGTACTAAAGGGTACATGACTCGATGATTTGAAATAGGGTGGATGAGAGTTCAGTGGTACTAAAAGGGTACATGACTCGATAATCTGGAGAATGATGTTTAAACATAGTATTTCTTCAGGAACTTGCCGTTGACGGGCAACATGAGCAAGTCTCCGTTCTGCTTGGCGAGGCGGTAAGCACCGTTGGAGAACACGGCCTCGATGACAAATGGACCTTCCCATTTTGGCTGGAACTTGCCGGCGGTCTTGTGAGTCATGACCATTGGCCTCCGGACTGGCAGCACAAGATCGCTCACTTGGAATGTTCTGATTTTAACTTTCTTGTTGAAGGCTCCTGAGATGCGTGCTTGGTATCGCTCGATCCTTTGCTGAGCTAGGAGGCGTTTTTTATCTAAGGCCTCCAACTCTTGTAGTCGACGTCGGTAGTTATCATCCGTTGTCAATTGATAGGTGAGGGCGATGCGGAGTGAGGGGATTTGAGTCTCCAATGGGAGGACCGCCTCACTCCCGTACACCAGGGAGAATGGTGTATTCCCGGTGGCTGTTCGAACTGTGGTATGATAAGCCCATAAGCATTCACCGAGCTTTTCGTTCCAGTCACGTTTGTTGGAGGAGACAAACTTCTTGAGGAGTTTGATGATCGTTTTGTTGAATGCCTCTGCTAACCCGTTTGTTGCCGAGTTGTACGGTGTCGAAGCGACATTCTGAATGCGGTGCTTATCGCAGAACCGATAGAATACGTGGCTTACAAACTGCGGACCATTGTCATGGATGATCCTTCGGGGTAATCCAAAGCGGTAGATGACGTGATGCTTTAGGAAGCTGATCACGTTTGGAGTCTTAACTTCTGCGAGTGGGATAGCTTCCGCCCATTTGAAGAAGTAATCAGTGATAGCAAGTATGAAGCGATGTCGTCGGGAGGAAGGTGGGGTGATTGGGCAAATGATATCCATTCCCCATGCTTCGAATGGCCAGGATGCCACTGTCGGATGTAGAAACTCCGATGGTTGGTGGATGAAGTCTGCGTGGACTTGGCAAGCTTTACATTTTTTGGCATAGTCTATCGCATCTGCCACCATCGTGGGCCAGTAGTAGCCCATTCGGCGAAGGCGATCTTGTAGTTTTGGGCCGGGCTGATGGGCCCCGCAGACACCGTCATGAGCTTCTCGCACGGCTTCTTTAGCTTCTGCGTTCGACAGGCACCGGAGTAATAATCCGTCATAGGAGCGACGATACAGCATCTTTGTCTCCGTATCGTAGAAGAACCTGAGAGAATGCCGTCTGACAGAAGTAGCTTCCTTTGGGTTCTCAGGGAGGATGTCGTAGACGACGAAGTCGATGAATGGTTGTCTCCAGTCTGGGGCATCATCGATCGTCTGGGCGGAATAACTTGCCACGAATTGTACATTGTTCTTGGGACAGACCAGTTCGTGGCCTATCACATCCACTGATTGGCGATCATAGTTTGGAACTGCTAGGGAAGCGGCAAGACCAGCTAGGGCATCAGCTTCGATGTTTCGGAGTCTGGGGACATGTTCGCTGAAGAACCCCTCGAATGACGAGATGATGTCAATCGCTATTTGGTGATAAGGGATCATGTCTTCGTGGCGGACTTCGTACGAGCCCCGGATCTGATTGACGATTAGTTGGGAATCGCCGTATGCTTCAAGGTATTCTATCCCCAGTTCTCTTGCAAGTTGGAGGCTAATGACCAGAGCATTATACTCGGCCACATTGTTGGAGCAGGGTTTTGTGAGGGAGTAGGCACGATTGATCACCAGCCCAGTAGGAGAAATTAATACCACTCCGACCCCAACGACAATGTTTCCCTTGGGTCCGGTTCTTGAAGCGCCATCGAAGAACATCTGCCATATGTTATCGTGGGTAGCTGTATTCGAATTGGCGACCTCATCTGGGATCTCTTCATATATTCTGGATGACTCCGATCCTGGGTGGGCTGCCAAGAAGTCTGCCAGGGCTTGACCCTTGACAGCCTTCTGCGGGACGAAGATCATATGATAGGGAAACAATAATATTGCCCATGTAGCGAGGCGAGAACTGAGTGCCCCTGGTTTAGTCATGAGGACTCTGAGAGGGTTGACTCGGGAGATCACATGTATGGTTTGTCCTGTGACGTAGTGCCGTATCTTTTGAACGGCGAACACCAGGGCGAGGCACTCCTTCTCCACAGCGGTGTATCGGTGTTCCGGACCAATCATCATTCGGTTGAGATAATATATGGCCTGTTCGTGGCCTACGCCGTTGTTTTGTGCCAGCAGGGCACCAATGGAGTGTTCCATTGCTCGTACGTAGAGCAGGAATGGTTTTCTAAGGACCGGGGCCACCAACACTGGAGGATTTGATAAGTATTCCTTGATGCTGTCGAAAGCACGTTGGCATTCCTCGTCCCATACAAATGAGACTCCTTTCTTCATGAGGTGTGTGAATGGTTGGCAGCGCCCGGAGAGGTTAGAAATGAACCTCCTGATGTAAGCTAGCCTTCCTTGGAGGCCTCTAAGTTCGCGGAGATTTTTTGGAGGAGCCATCTCCATGATCGCCTTTGTTTTCTCGGGGTCTACATGGATACCCTGTCCAGTGATGATGAAGCCCAAGAACTTCCCGCTGGATACGCCCAAGAATGATTTCGTAGGGTTCATCTTCAGATTGTGGGCTCGCATCAGGTCGAATACCGTCCTTAGGTCCTGAAGATGGTCTTCCTTACGGCGACTCTTGACGGCGATGTCGTCGACATAGCATTCCACCATCTTGCGTAAATGTTCTCTGAAAATGATACTCATGGCTCGCTGATATGTAGCGCCTGCATTCTTTAGACCGAATGGCATGACTGTGTAGCAGTACGTGCCAATCGGTGTTCGGAATGATGTGTGCTTTTCGTCATCGGGAGACATCTTGATTTGATTGTACCCCGAGAATCCATCCATGAATGACATACGTTCAAAGCCGCATGTGTTATCGATCATGATGTCTGTGATGGGGAGAGAGAATTCATCTTTGGGGCACGCCTCATTCAGGTTGCGGAAGTCGATAGAGATTCGAATCTTTCCATTCTTCTTGAGGACGGGTACTATGTTGGCGACCCAGTCTGGATGTTGCTCTTCACGAATGAAGCCGCTAGCTATCAGTTTGTTGACCTCGGCTTCGATCGCGTCCATGATGCCCGGGCGGAAGCGTCGCTGTTGCTGCTTGACTGGCTTTACATCCGGCCGTATATTGAGTTTGTGGAGAGCGATGTCAGGATTTAACCCCGACATGTCTTCATAGCTCCAGGCGAACACATCAATGTACTCTCTGACAAGTTCTAGCAGCGACTCCCCTTCTTCGTCAGTTAGGCTCTTACTGATGAAAATCGGTTTTGGAGAAGATTTGCTGCCGAGATCCACTTGTACGACCTCATCTTCAGTAGGAGGTTCTCTCAGTTCGAACCGCTTTTCCTATTGTGCGTCCAACTGTTGGGCCCATGGCTCAAGCTCGAGGATTTCGGGGATGTCTTCGTCTTCCTCGTAAGCGTCGGTAAATGCCATATTGACTGACATGACTTGTCTGAATACATCTCCGATGCTGGTATCCGAGTCGGAAGTTGGTGATCCGGTTGAATGTGACTGCCAGTCGCATTCTTCATCTGAACTTTCAGGGGTCGTAGTAGGCGTTACATACCCTAAACCGCATCGAGTTTTGTTATAGTAATTTCGTGGTTTGCCCGCCGGGGCTGGCGACTTCAAAGGTAATCGTTGCCCAGTGCCGTAGTTCAATCCTGGCGTCGTCTCTAGATCATACCCCTATTTCTGCATAAGATATTTGGATTGAGGGCTATAGAGATACAGAGGCAGTCTTCCAGCATCTGACCCGAGGTTGACTTCTTCTATGGCAAGGGGATGCGGGTTGTTTGTCCGGCCGAAGATGATTGGGTGATCCCCTCCCTCGATTATTCGGTAAGCATCTTCTACTGGAGTAAGTTGGATAGCGGTGTACACATTTGTCACCTGTGTGTAGGTGAGTGCCTATACCGTGTTCCATAGCATACATTGTACATAGCTTATTGAGCTCGGTGTAGTTCAAAGATAACCCTTTATTGATGAAGTAAGGTATCTTTTCTAGAGGGATTACATCATCTGCGAAGGGAACATCAGTGTGGGCAGCCACATACTTGGCTAGCTCTGGTTCCTCTTCGGCTACCCCCTGTGTGAATGAAGATTGAGAGGGCGTCCTAGTCAGCTTGATCTTCAAAGGTTCAACTAACGGAGCAGAGCGTGGGGTTGTCGGTAGACTAGCACACCCAGCCTGGCACTCGATGTGGAGCGAGGAGTGGCTGGTTCGCTAGAAGTGTCAGACCTTGTATCGGGATGATGACCTTTCTTGGGAAGGCGTATTGTCAGTGGCCTATCGGAGGGATTGAGTTTCTCCGTTTGGGGTTGAACGACTTTTGGCAGTCTGATGGTAAGTGGCCCCATTGTGGGTCTCGGTACCTGGCCGGACCTTGGCAGCCGGATTCTTAACTGCTCTTCCTGTGCCGAGAGGCTGATTGTGTCCTTACGCAGAGTGGCCGTGAGGGGTACGAAATTGCCTGGTTTGCGAGCCTGAAGGTGGATCGTCAGAGGTTCTTCTGATCCTGTGGCCGTCTTGGTATGAGCTTGCACATCTTCTTCGACCAGGTGCTTCTTCGATTTTTTGTACAGACAGGAGTCGGAGTAATAAGATTCGACCCCCTTGAAGGGATCGATATCAGCAAACTCCGTCCTCACGAAGCCATGCTTATCGACATATTTAAAACATTGGTGCAGCGTGGAAGGCACGATCATGTAATCGTGTATCCAAGGCCGCCCCAAAAGGATGTTGTAAGAAGTGTCGGCATCTATGACGTAGCAGGTGACTTCTGATTAGAGATCGCCAATCTGGCATTTCAGACGGATCTTCCCGATTGGGTAGCTCCTGCCCGAATTGAAACCGCTAATGGCGGTGCTTGTAGGCGTCAGGCGATGCATCGGAATACGAAGATGATGTAGCAGACCCTTCGGAATGATGCTTATGGAAGACCCAGGATCAATATGCATTCGGTCCACCTTTACGTCGCCAATGTATCCAGTGTAGTATAACGGGCGATCGTGCAGGTTAGTTTTGATGAGCATATCCTGCGGAGAGAAGACGATATTGGGCATCGCTCCCGTACACGCACTATCTTGGAGATCTGCAGGTTGGTTATCTCCCGCGAGGTTGACCTGAGCCAAGTAC
The DNA here is from genome assembly GCA_029216955.1 of Iris pallida. NCBI lineage: Eukaryota > Viridiplantae > Streptophyta > Magnoliopsida > Asparagales > Iridaceae > Iris > Iris pallida. Next base: position 19,700,949 of record JANAVB010004398.1, read on the forward strand.
GCGTCGGCGTTTTGGAGTGCATCACTTAAAGCTGTGCGGACATCCTTTAAGAGCCTTGGGAGTTCGTATAAGGACAATTTGGCCGTTGTATTGGCCAATTGTGCCAAGATGTCGAAGTTGTAGGGCCTCTCCAGCCCCTGAGGTGTCTCCTTTCGGAGGGATTTGTCGAAGCGAGTCTCCTTCGGCTTAGGCTTGTCGGTCGTCGAAGGCTGAGCCGGTCCAGGAGTATCAGTAGAAGTGGGCGGGTGATCATCAGTCGGGTTCTCAGCCACGGGCTGAGATTGTGCTCCAGATCGAGTAACAACGGCCGTGACTTCTTCTTCATTTGCCGAGACGGTGCGGCAGGATCTGACTTTTCTGCTTCTCTTCTTCGTTGTGGGCTGAGTCACCATGTGGACCAAGTCCGGATGGACCCACATAATTTCTTCTCGCGATGTAGTGAGAGGTACAAGATTAGCAGCTTGATCTCGAGCAGGCGAAAGATTAGCAATTTCCATCGTTGCCAGAGGGATGGGTATAACACCGTCTTGAGTCTCTGTTAGCGGGAAGCTGCCGAATTGTACGGATACCATGTTGGCTGCTACGGTTATCTCCTCAAAATTGATAGCTAGAGCGTTCGAATCGATGAGGTTTTGGACGTACCGTTTCAGTTGGTAGCAGTCGTGTGTAGCATGGTGGACGTAACGGTGGTAATAGCAGAATTTTGGGTTCTCCAAGTCAGCCGGCCGAGGCTCCCGTCTTGGCGGAGGGAGCTAAATTCTATCTCCTTGTATGAGCATGTCCAAGATAGGCTTGACGTGGCCGTCTTCAAAAGAGTAAGTGATTTGAGGCTATTGTTTGTCTGTTGGTTGTGACTCGGGCTTCTGGGCCATGTCGGCCACCATAGCCTGCTTGCCTCTGTTGTCCCAATTGTTGGAGGGGCTACCCCCATTATCGGTGTTGGTGCTGGGACGCTTGCCCTTGTTCTCTCCCTCTGAGATATGCAACCCCAGCTGGCGGGCCTTCTTCAATCGTTCTTCGGCACTTGTAGCACTGATGATAAAAGCCTTCCAGTCCTTGAATTGACTTTCGCCCATCCAGAGACTAATTGTTGGGAGTAGTCTCTTTTGACAAATTTCAATCAGGGAAGAATCCGGATTGCCAGACGGTAACTTTATTGCGGTTTGAAGAAACCGCTCAATATAATTCCTCGTCAGCTCTTTCTCTCCTTGGATGACGTCCATGAGGGTAGACATTGTGACGTCCTGCCCTACCTCGTAGAACCTCTCCAAGAACAAGCGTTTGAAGCCAGCGAAGGAGTGGATGCAATTGTTCGGCAGGTTGCGGTACCAGTCGAAGGCGACTCCTTCCAATGCCCCGATGAATAACCGCGTGAGGATAGCGTCATCATGGGGCAGATGGTCGGTGGTGACCTTGAAGTAAGTGATATACCGACTTGCTGAGGTCTTGCCATCATAGTGGTTGATATTGAACGGCTTATATCTTGGTGGGAATGGAACATCCCTCCATTCAGCAGGATATGGTTGCCGTATTCTGAAGTCTTGAGAGTTTTCTCGGGCGTGGAACATGGCTCGGAGCTCTTGAACTTCTCTCCTTACTTCTCGGGTCTCATCTGTCGCAGTCGGAGCCGTTACTTCGGAAGGATTATTGCCCGGGTTCGGTACCGCCGAATTTGAATCTACGTTGATTGGGGGACCCGTACTTGTCTGGCCAGGTGTCACTCCCTGTAGAGTAGGAAGCGCCGCTTTGATCTCGTCTACAGACTTGACCAAGGCGTGAAGTATGGCCTCCAAAGTGTCGATGCGTTGGCGATCATTGGAGCCACCTTGATTGTTGTCTGTCATGAATACCGTCCTTACGTGAGGAGTGACGGAAGGGACGGTGGAGGGTGCGCCCTCCGAATCGTACCAATGCATCGAGAAATCATCGGGATAGGAGAGAATATTCTCTTCGGGTTCAGTTCAGAAGGAACAGTACCCCCAGCTTCGGAGCTTGCTTCATCTTGAAAGTCACGGATGTCCTCAGGGACATCAACATCTGTTGCACCTGATGGGAGAGTTATTTCTCCGGGCTCGTCTCCTTGAAACATCGGATTGTTGTGGATGTTCGGAGGAGTGCTACCCTCAGCTCCCTCGACCCTCATCGGTGCGGACGATGAATCTCCCATTGCAGCAAATTTTGTCTTCAAACGGGTGTGTTGGTATACTCCAGTGGAGGGCAACCGTTTAGCCGACAATTTCTTAGCTGTAGTGGTTGATATTTTTGGGCTGGAGATGCTTGTCTTCTTCCCTTTCCCCTCGGTGGGGACTTTCTGTGCAGAATTGCAGGAGGCAATAGGAGGTGCTTCGTCCTCCGAGCTCGGATGCTGTAATCTTTGGAAGACGGACGGCTGATCTTCCGTCACTGCCGTGTTGTTGCAACAGCAGTTGACGATGATCTGGATACAGTGACGTCTATGTGAGGACTCTTTGTACGCCGAGGCCCCTTCTCTTTCCTTGCATTTGTGGAGGACAGCCTCACGCAGGTCAGAGGAACCACTTTGTCCGTTTGCCGCTGGGGACTGGACTTGAGCAGTTCTATACAACTTTCCATCAGAGGCCCGCGTGATAATCAGCGGGACGCCCCAATAGTCAGAGGTTGGGGCAGCTGTCTGGGCTTGATGAGCCCGCGCTGCCCTGGACTTCTTCTTCTTAGCACCTGTGGGTGCATAATAAGAAGAGTCCAAGTTGAATACCACAGAGTCTGGAGAATCATCAGGGTTTGGACCGTACGAGAGATGGTCAAAAACTGATCAAGAGGAGCATAGAGCGGATGCTATGCGGCTGGGATTGGAAACCGTGCAGGCTGTCTGCATACGGTTGTCTTCTGTCGTCGGTTGAGTTCTTGTGCGGCTAGGAGTCACGACCGTGCAAGCTGGCCGCATGCGGTTGGCATCTGTGGCCGCATGGGTTTTCTGCAAACGATTGACTTTAATAGCCGCATGAGTTTCATCCATGCGGTTGGCAACTGTAGTCGCATAAGTTATGCGGCTGACAGATGTGGCCGCATGAGTTTTCTTCATGCGGTTGGCGGATGTAGCCGCATGGGCTTTCTCCCTGCGGCTAATACCCTTCTGCGACTCGGATCGCGTAGAGTTCCTCTTTGCCCCTGCAAGTCCAGCATCATAGTGTTTTCTTCTACCGGACTTGGGGACAACAGAGTTGTCTACGGTCTGAAGTGGGGCCGCATGAGAGTCCTTCTCGCCGTTTTGAGCAACAGAGGGTATCTCATCGAAGACTTGAGGAGGAGCAAATGATTTTGGCCTCCACTCTTTGCGAGCCTTCGTGGTACGGGTGCGCTTCTGGATCGGGCCAGCGCTGCCTTCAGAGAGCATCTCTTCGAACGCCTGTTGGTCGAAGCGGACGACCATCTTCTGTTGTGTGGAGCCAAGTTTGGCTGCATCCGATTGCGTCACCAACTCCTCAGCCGTAGAGAAGTTAGTCCCCAACAGAGTCGCCATCGTGTTTGCCATTGATTGTAAAAGTACAGAACAGTTTTATGGGAGGACTGAACTCAGACTCACAATACAAACTCGCTTGTACGAAGAAAGCCTAGGGACGAAAACCTAGGTACAGCAGTCTAAGTACAATTGTTTATTTTAGATTCTGGGGGGTGACGATAGAGGCTCGGGAAAGCGACGGCCGCTCTGCCTTACTCCTTGGACGATCGGTATGTAGCCTTGGCTCGTAGAAGATCTGCTTGGCGTGGACGAAGAAATGCTCTTCTTGCTCTCCTCGTGTTGCTCTCCTGGCTTCTCTCTCTTTGGTTATCGAAAAGGGGGGGGACTCTCTCTGTATATCTGTCTCTCTTTTTTTTATTCTTTTGTTGCCCGTGGTTTTTGCAAGGGAATGATGCTGGCTATTTATAGGAGTGGGGTGTGATCATTAGGGTTTGCTAATGATCATTTGTTTGGAATATCGGCGCTCCTTCAATCTATCTGAACCCTTGATCCTGATTAGAATAAATCTAGGCCCTTAATGCGGATAGCACCGTATCTTGTGAGCAATTAATGCTAATTGCTTTAAATCTTCATGATTGATTACGCCAATGTCTGATTGCTCGCCACGTGTCCCATTAGCTTGATAATAAATGATATGCCCTGATCTTAGTAATTATGACGATGATGTCAAATATACTTGTTGGGATTCGGTTAAATCCTTGATTGATCCGATGCCACGTGTTTTGATTGTGGGTCCTGCCAGAGCCGCATAGGATGGGCAACACTTGAACCGCAGGGAGATACTCCTCGTGAGCCGCATAGGACAATGCTTCATCGAGCCGCAGGGAACGAACTCTCAATGAGCCGCATATGCATAGTTTTTGCGAGCCGCATGAGCTAGCGTTGTATTGAGCCGCAGGGGCTAATCTCTCAGTGGGCCGCATGTGGCTGATTTCTGCTAATCATATAGGGTGACTTCTCAGTGAGCCGCATGGAGCTGTTCTCTATTTAAGCCACATGAGAATTTGCCACGTGGCAACCTAGGATTTCTGACGAATCGGGTCAGAGATCTTCTTCTTTTCCCGAAGAGTCTGTCATTATGGCAGAGCCATTATGACACTTTATGCCAGAGCCGCCACAGTCGACAAATCGTGTCAGAGCATTAAATGAGGGCACTATTCAAAGGGCCAGCTGTAGGGAAGGATCACAAGGGGACACGTGGCATCGATCTAGCCGCATATTCCTGCTGATCCGCATACACTCTCGAGCCGCATGAGACTGAGAGTCTTCCTTTGAACCGTGTAAGACAGCTCCCATATGAGCCGCATGGGCTTCGTATCCGGAGCCGCATGGACCATTATTCTGATATTTTCTATGCTTCTACAACATATTAGATAACGTGATGCAGTATATTAAGTTTGAAGGTAGTTCTCCAATTTTTAATAGATGGAAAACGATTGGGTATATATAGCCATCTTGGCCATAGGTGGTATGGCGAAGAAAGAGGGAAATTTCGGGTTTCTTTTTTCTTAATACGAGCATTTGTTTTTCTGAAGTAAGTAAAGACAAAAAATAATAAAGAGTTCAAGGGGGAGGGGATCGAATGTGAATAGAGGTTCCAAGCACTACAAGAAAATTGATTTTTCCCAACGTTTTATAAATGTCGAAAAAAGGTAAAAAATGATGGCATAGGAATTCCCGACGTTTTTTCAACATTTTCGACAAATATCGTCGTTGCCGTAGTTGAGAATTTAAGACGTTTTAGATAAACGTCGGTATAGGTAAAGACGACGTTTGCAACAACGTTTAATAAATGTTGGCAATTGTGCAATAATGGATAATAATTTTCCAACGATTAAATAAAGACATCGGAAACTAAACTTCTTTTCCAACCTTTTCCAAAAACATTGAAATTTGCTTTTCCAACCTTTTCCCAATAATTTTCCAACGTTTTAACTTAAACGTCATTATATATAAAGCCATTTTAATTAAAATCTATAATTTGAATATATTTGCCATGTACTTGTATTCAACCGGCTTCCTAATAAGTAATTAAACTATACTCCAGTTAACATTATACATTTTATAATATATAATTAACAAAATAAACTTTTATTGATCAAAATATAACATTTTACTATACAACCGAGTTCACAAAATAAAACAATTCAAAATACAACAATTTTCTCATTATTGTGCATGATGAACCAATTAGATGTGCATCCATTCTTCATGTCTTCAAATTTGTGAGTATATCAGCCTCGCTCCTTTGCATGTATAACCAGCAGGTGTAATGTACTCGACCCAAAAATTCCTCCACCACCATGTTTGGTTGTCCATCATTGCCATCAAGACTACGTACAAGCATCTCCTTCCCGAACCTCAGACAGAGACCATATTGGGCTTGCATCTGGATGAAGTGCATCTCCATCGTTATCCTCCATTAAGAATCTGCCTCCACTTAGAAGGTGGTATCTAAAGAAACCATCAGGGTTTTGATTACCTTTTTGATGAACAGGAACATTTCGAAGAAACCTAATATCGCTGCCTTGATCAACAGGTTCTTGTAACATAGCAACAACATTTGAGCCATCATCCTCATGTTTTATATTCTTTTCTGTATATACTACATGCTTCCGTCGTCGCCTTGACTGAGCGTAGGAAAAATAAAAATAGGGACAATCAAAAGAGAGAAAAAAGGGGAAAAAATTATATGGTAAAGGCGCTTGATTAGAATCAAGCTCATAACAGAAAAATAATGCATCTATTCATAACACTTTGGCAGTAAAACACGCCAAATTCTAATTCCAGCTACAACATCCATCAAATTATGCATAGCTAAGTATATCCTCCCTAATAAAAAAGGAACAAACTGTCAGCATTCAAAACAATAAAATATTAATATTGTGCAAGCATAGAAACAAACTTGTGAGTATTTAGAATTTAAAATAAGCCAAAACAAATATGACATGTGCTCATAGAAACATAAAAATGAAACAAAATAGTTCATTCAGTACCAAGTATAAAAATAGCTTCAAATAAAATGAATATAGCATGGATTCTAAAAAAAATGAATTTAGCTGAAAGTTGTTACGAGACATGAAGTTATTCTACTTACATCTATGGTATCAACAATAGCATATGCCTTAGCAGTTTCTGATCCAACAGTCTCATTCTTGTCACTCTGGATGAACAAAACAACCATGTCAATCCGCAAATATAAAAATAGGTATTGTGCAAGCCTAATGCAGGGTCTCTTGCTGCCATTGAGGTCTCTTGCTGCCTTGTTGAAGTTCTTGTATCGCTGACATTTCTTACCAATATGTTATCCATTACAAAGAGAAGAAAACTGGTAAGATCAAGAGCACTGTAATTGTTGTTCACAATATATATTTTTTGCTTCTTCTACTCTTACAATGAAAATCAGAAAAAATAATAATTTGTAACTATTGCTTGTGTTGTTATGGACTAATAAGTTGATAGTGTGGCTCGTAAGCATTTTGTTTATTCGGCAATAAAAGAGAAAATTGTTTAGATGCTTCGGTTGGAAATACATTGGTTATAAGGATGGTTTTTAAAAAACCAAGAAATATAGAAGGATCACTAATGAAAATGTTAATGTCTCACACGATTAGTTTGACTAGTTTAGGTGACTTTGGTTGTAATACTCACCACCCCGTGCATGCATTCTCAAGTATTGATCCTTGCCCTTACAAGTGTTGGAGATGCATCAAGAACTCCGAGACAGTAAAAGCATTTGATTTCCAATTCAACGTACTTCATTTTTGTAGAAGGTGTTTACTTAATATCGTAAGTATGGATATGATGTATGGAACTCTTAGTTGGAATAATTTATTGGTTGTAATCATGATTTTTTAGATGGATTAATCATCTTTGGAACAACCTTAATTTTGTTCCGCTGCAAATGTTATTCCAATTAGCTCTAAATGTTCATAATGTAATTCAATTTTTCTTCTTAATTTTGTTGTTCATATTGAGTAGTTAACACTACAGGTAATATGAAATTTGTCGTATCTATCATCTTTGATAGAAATTTGTCGTATCAATTTTGAAAATTAAATGATTGACTAGAAAAACGACCGAAGACGAGAAGTAAAATTTCTAATTTCTATTTCTCTCATACTCAAGGATCGAGGGACAAACATGAAACAAAACTGAATCAAAATTACTAGATGGACAAGTGGGTCATGTTAGACTCAAAAGTCAACATGTTGAAATAGAATATTGAATAATTATATATGGAAACAAATATGTGATATGGCTTAGGTAGGAAAGATAACTCGAACAAATTATCTATGTTAAGGATTGAATCGTAGGAAGGCCTAATTTACCAAGCGAATGGTCTAACCACCTTTGATCCAATCATCGTGTCAAAACACGATGGTACATCCTTCTAGGAAAATTTCTCAAGTTATCTAATATAGGGTTTAGGATTAGATAAATCTATTCCTAAATCACATGACCTATGTGGCAACCTTAACTATCCAACAGTCAATTTGCATAAGGGACTCCTAGTCCTAGTCATTCTCCTAAAAATCAATTCAATCCTAATTGTGAATGAGAACTTTCCTAGTCGCAGGCTCGCAATAATACGACCAACTTAAGTACTATCACTAGTTCGAACAGTTTACAAAAACTGACCTGCATGGACCACCACAAAAACTTCTCATGATCCGTACCCGCTTTTCGGAATATGGGTGCGTGTCAAAGCCAGCCTACACTGCATTATCAGCGGTATAACACTGTCTAGCCCACAATAAATAAAATGCTCACAAAATAATTATTATTGCTCATTCACAACATCTAAATTAATTTTACAACATTCGAAAAGATTACCCTTGAAGAAATTACAATGTCTCATAATTATAAAATAAAACAACTGATCTATCTAACTAGTCTTCTAGGTTGACCTCATCATATACACATGTCTCCCCAAGAAACAGATGCTAATAGCAGCCGCGACTAATCTATAAAATATTGGTTTCCAGTCAGTAATGGAACGAGTACAATTTATTTAATGCAGTAACGACTATAAGATAAAAGTTAGCCATAAATTACATGGTGAGAATCAAAAAAAGTAACAGGAAACATGAAAAGTACCAAGCAGGAAAGCATGTAACAGGAGAATATAACAATTTATGTGTTTTGAAGTACTTTTTCGATATGTGATCGGTCTGGGACAGTTATACTGTAAGGTCTACTTTATTTATCAAGGTCAACTTTATTTATCAAGGTCGATCTACTATACAGAAAATAAAACATAGGCTAAGGTCTGATCACATATCTGTTTAGTACTTTGTCGACCCGATACCATATGTAAGAAAGAAGGCATGACATATACAGAAAAATATGAAGTGCCATTGTGTGACGAGAGTGTCAGGAATCAAGTATTATATAACTGAACAGTGAGATATAGGAATTAACAACATCGAAAACAAAAATAAATGTACTCACCTGGAGTCCTTTGCTGGTGAAATAGATGGTACCATTGCGTTCAGAAAAGTCAAGTTGGCTAGGGGTAGCACGCAAACTAACAACGTCCAACCACTCAGTGCTACAAGAGTCAAACTCCCGTAATTTTCTCTGGATGATGAAATAAATATCACAAACATTTTTGGTACAAGATATGTGTCTAAAAATGCTTACCCAAAAGTCCAATTCTGGACACAGGCAAAATCGTAATTTTGGGTCAAAATGATATCCGTCGTTGGACCCGCTTTACACCGAAAAGCATGCCAGTATCTAGAGTCTCTAAAGTCATTAAACTATATGTCTACAGGTCCAGTTTGGCGATACGAATCCAACCGTATGTCCAGGGTTGGATTTTGGTAGGCCGAGCACAAATTCGTCCTTTGGATTTGGTCACGGGCCCGCCAAAAGGGCGTTCCGGTCGACCTTCTCAGAATTGGACCAAACATGGCATACAGGATCAAAAAAACGATACAGTCCGATTGGCACAAAATTCGTCTCTAGATGACGAACGTACACAAAGTTATGGACTAGTTTACAAAGAGGCCGATACGGGGTACCTCGACTGATACGCCTTGATTTTGTGGCGCACACTCAAGGAAATCGAGTTCCGTCGAATCCCACACGTCTGCGAAGATGATACGCACCTTTTGATGCCCTCGGTTTGCGACCACATTGCCCGATTTGTCGGGGCGAACGTCGTATTAGTGATTTTCTATGTTTTTCCAAAACAGTTTTTCATGAGTTTTCTCGATTTTTGAGTTGATTTATCTTAGTGTCTACTAAATAGCAAAATAATCTAAAAACAGGGTTTGGATGCTGTTTAGGTTGTCTAGAGGATTATTCAATCATATTTTGAATACTCCTAATATTCAGATAAGGAAATGCCTTCCAAAATAGCACTCTGGACATGATTGATCTTGTTCTATTTTTCAAAAAGATCGGGTTTTCTCCTGACTTCGCTTTGATTTCTCATTGAAACCAAATCATTTCGATCCGAACTAATTGACAGGGTTCCTAGATGGTTATGCAGGCTACATATAGGAATTTATATATTCAAAAACGATCGACTACAAGGGAGAAAAGGAGTCTATAATTCGGTACCTTACTACCATTGCTGATGTGACTTTTGCATGTTGCTGCTGTTGTTGCCGCGGGCCGGATCGGCGATCGGTCGGCCAGTGGGTAGTGGCAGCACGACCAGGTGGGGGTCGTAAGGGGGTTGACTTGGGTAGGGTTAGGGTTTCTTCTCTTTTCTTCCTCGCTTACATAGGGGATCGGGAGAATCTGTTCGGTTTTACAAATAGAGGGGGTCGCGGGTTTGGGTAGATTAGGATATCGCAAGAAATTCATTTTCTCACGATAAATTGAATTTTTTTTCTTTTTTTAATATATATATATATATATATATATATATATATATATATATAATAAAAATTTCTAAAATAAAATATATATATATATATATATATATATATATATATATATATATATATATATATATATGTATATATATAATAAAAATCTAAATAAACTTATAAATTTCCAAAATCACCAAAAAAATTTCTAAAATATTTTAACAAATAATATGTATACTATACATACTAGCTATTTATATTGTAGCAATATCTTGGTATTATTAATAATAGCAAAAATCATTAAGATTTGAATTCAAGTTTTTATTAATTAAGGAAATACTAAAAATTAAAATAATAAAATTTTCTAACCATTCTAAAAATTATACAAATACTTTCCTGAAATACTTAGCACAAAAACTCGTACCATTTATCTATGAATGTATGAAATGTAACTTTTTAACTTGCTATCCACATAATAACAACAATATAAAATAAGGAAAATCAAGTAAAATAAAAATATTGTATAATGTAAGGTAAAATAAATAAATAAAAATCTCCAAAACTTTGGGGGTTTACATCTGTATAATGATAACAAAAGAATAAATGAATGAACGAACAAACGAATGAGGGAATAAATAAGTAAATGAATGGAAGAAAGAAGGAAACGAAGGAATGAATGAAAAACAGACAGAAAGAAAGAAAATAAATTAGAAAAGTATGATTATCGACAGGTATGTCGAGGACGTTCAACGGGGCTCACTATCCGTGCTACACGGATGTCGCCGTAAACCTAATCGATAACCATATATGGCTCAGAGAGCCCGTTAAGCTAAAAATAAAAAAAGAATATGAAATGGTCGCAGATAACTCATGCACGAGGGACATAGATGAAGGATTCCTCGGACGTTCAGAAGCTAGTTATACCAGGGATCGTGCTGGCCTAGGAGGAATCATGGCTTACGGGTGACTTGTGTGCAGGCTCGGCCACGCAAGCGACGTAGTGCCGGTATTGCGTAGCCTATCTGGATGTACCAGCCATCACGTATAATAGGTAACATCACTACGAATACCATGGTTGCACAGTCCAAATGGCTTGTAATGCCAGCAACTAGTTCATATAGTTAATTTGGCTCACTAGCAGCAATCCGCGTGTGCAAGTCCTTGCATTGAAACAAATAAATCTGAATGATCAAAATAACTGAGTAACTGTCTGAAATGCATCTGAACAAAGCTTGAGTATAACGCATCTTAGAACTTGAGTATCTCGTTCACCTGAGGAAAAAACAAGGTCATGATACACTTATTTTCTTATGCAAACTCGTCAAGTTCTTATGTATAACATGTTGGCTAACTTGCACTATAGGAAAAATATGTTTTTACGACGTGCATTGTGAGCCATAAAATACTTTAGACGGCGTACATGCTAACGCCGTATTAGCCCATGCCATAAAAAGATGGTAGTTTAGACGACGTAATATGCGTGTCGTCTAAACTAAACTCAATTTGTGCGTCGTCTATACTCATTCACGACATTCATTACGTGCCATGAAAAGGCAATTACGATGTGTATGCATGCTGTTAGTACACATTCACGACATACATATACACGTCGTTAATGCACAATCACGACATTCAAGTGCACGTCGTTAATAATATTTTACAGTATTCCTTTGCATGTCTTTATTAGTCAATTATGACATTCATTGTATGTCGTGAAAAGTATCATATACCATCAATTACGACATATTTTGCACGCCTTAAATTCTCTTCAATTTTTTTAAAGAGAATCATGCTTTTTGTATAATCAAATTTACCTTTTGGCATTCAATCACAAAGCATATGATATAAATAACAATTATAAAAATGATAACTTTCATTAAAATAATAATTAAATCATCCAAATCCAAAAATATTTTATAGTGAACACAACAATTGTTACAAGTAACAACTTTCATTGAAACCATAATAATGTCAAATCCTGTGAATCCTAAATTACCAACTAAAATCCAAAATCAATTTATAATGAATACAAAATATATTGATTCTTTCATTCCATTCACATTCAAAAAGCAACATAAGTAGAGACATATTCAATTGTCACTACATCTAAAGTGCCCAAATCCATATAAATATCAACTTTAGAGCATGCAATTGAGCACAACATAGAGTTCAGATTAGGGTACGTTGAGAACTTGATGCACTTTAGAGCCTTCTACATGACATCAACTTTTACAGTCCCAGTCAACACAAACCTGGATGGTCATATATTTAGTGTCAAAAAACCAAAGCTAAATACACACCTGTACTTAAATTGCAGAATTCATTTTACAGCCCAACTCAAGGGAAAAGATTAATAGAGCTAATTTCCTTCTCTGTCACTCATGAAATAATGTATGTTTGTCTATTAAAATTCAATAAGTTGATTGTAGAACAAAGTAATTTTAGTGTTACTGTCTTTCATGCAAATAGTACTCATGTATGCATATTACCATATACATATTTATTTGCACGTTGCATGTACAGTTACTGATATCCATATGCAGCAAATCTGATATGCATATGATAGTATGTAAGAGAAAAAAATATGAATCAGTCCGACAATGGATAAATAGGAAGTACAAAAAGGAAGCATATGAGTTTACTATTTTTGTACTTATAAAACGGAGAGGTTTTAAGATTGGTTAGGTTACTCCTTTAGTAACTAACAAGTCTGTAAATTAAACCTCTGAGTCCATAGAGGCATTTTGCCTGTAACTTCTACCACGAGAAGTTGTAGGTTATCTTACTCTCATAAGAAATTCAACCCTCCCCTTCAACATGCCACCACCTTGATCACTCAAGCATAGGATCTGGATCCGATAACATGTATAAGGTCAGCATTCGGATCTGAATCTAATGGAAATTATAAATCGATAAATCCAACCGGAACTAAAATATGCCAACCGTATTCGGGTATCTTTTGGATCTGGATCCAGTTTAGATCCAGATTTGGTTGCACCCCTAGGCACAACCATCTCAACTCCTTGATCATGTTGTAATCCATTATAAACTACTACTAAAATTTTCAATCCAAAATTCCTAAGTGGGTCAAGGTGAAAAAGATTTGTTGCAAGGAAAATGGTAGTTGTAATGATAACTTGACCATTTTAAGTATTAAATTCCAGCAGACTTATTGGAAAGTAATGGAATCAATGCCAGGCATCACAATTGAAAATTGGTAACCATCACTTTGTATTCCCAAACTAGCACTACCCTATTTATGTAACATGATCATAGTTAGAGGAGAAATGGATCTCTTTGTAGCTACGCTACAATCTAAAGGGAGATAAACATTAAGAAACTCGATGCAATACTAAAAAAATAAAAATTTACCTAATGCCTCCACTCATTGACTGCGTGGAATTAACTGACCAAACCCCTTAGAAATGTACCTAACGTCGAAACTTGGAATTGTTCTCACTTGTGCACTTAAGGCCATACTGTAGTATGATTTTTCCCAATTCTGAATATTTGACAGTGCTAATGCCAATTCTGGAAAGAGAATATTGTCTGTCAACTCATTGCTAGCATTATTCATGAACTCGATGTCGTAGTATGATATCTAACAATTTATCAAATATCATGCCATAGACTCATAGCTTCAATACATTTGGTTCAAGTTTTTTTCTAAATAAAATATTGTGGTAATGCAAATATTGCTACCAAAAGCAAGTTCAAGTGCAATATTGTAATTTTTAGGTTACTAAAATTCTAGCTTACTACTAGATACAGATTAAATTTTGACTATCTTGAATAACCTGACATTTGGATGATCTTATCCAAATAATGTTAGCCCCATGTTATATTAGTCAAATTTGCAAAAGGAAACATATGCAAGTTAAACAATGCTATGCTTAATTTGATTTATGTATGAATATACTTTTGGCTAGTGTTAAATAGCTATTAGCTAACTAGGTATTTGAATCTTATTTTAAGCACATGTTAGGATTTTACAGAGGAAATAGAATATATGGCGACACAAGTCTGACACTATAACCAGTGAGATACGTCCTTCCATGATTTTACAACATCTAAATTCTACAACTCATTCAAAAAGCTAAAATTCTACATAATTAGACTCATTTCCTTCAAATAAGTCCCTAAATTGTACAACATCTAAATAACCAATTGGTATTCTTCAGAAATATGAGAATTACAAACTGTCGGTTGCTGCAAATAAGTTACTAAATTCTACAACATCAAATAATAGAAATATGACATTATAGAAGGGCCATCTGGAGGACTTGATAAGTTTTGCTCTCTTGGTAATTCCAGTTTCTCTTAAACATTGTTTCGGTATCGATCTCAGACAAAAAAATGAAAGAACCCATCAAACACACTAACATCAAATATTTTGCTTTGACATATCACAAATGAATTTGCTATACACAACACATTAATGAACAAATAACCGCATCTGAATATAGATCAAAATGAGAGAACAAGAAGAATAAGGAAAAAAGAAATTAAACCTGAAGAAAAAGCAAAATCCAAGTTGACATGAGATGACTAGAGAAGTTAAACCTGATGCAATCACATTCAAGGGCATTATTGATCCTGATGTAATATGAATCACATAAATAGGCATTATTTAACATGAAGCTCTTACCGCAGGGGCTAATTAGAGAAGTTAAACCTGACCAAAGAGCAAATATTCGAATGGTAAATATTGTGTACGTACCTGATGCCTTTTTTTCCATTTGGGGAAGATATTGTTTCCTAAAATCTAGAACTCGTCGATGGCAAGCAAGCATTTACATTTTATAACTGCATATAACAGTACCTGAACTGTATGTTATTTGTTATCTCAAAATCCACTAGAAGAAAAAACATTATATAGAATCATTTGGTCCTATAAGGCAAAAGTAACACCAATCATCATTAGATCATGTAGGACTTGCATAGATAGCATTTGTATTCTTCCACTTCTCTATTACCTTCTTGTTCAAAGGTTCGACCATCTTGTACCCTGTCAGGCGTCGGTTATGTAAGATGATCAAAGGTCATTTCTTTGATGGAATCTTCTGCCTTATGGCGTTCACGACTGCATTGACCTATATAAATTTGGAGGAAAAAAAGAAGACTATATATATCATGTAGATACCAAACCAAATTTAGAGTTCATTTCTGAATTTGAAATGAACATAATATTCTTGTAGCCAACCTTAGTTAGTGAGAACTGCCTCTGGCAGAAAAGACCAACATTTGCAAAATCAACAATAGCTTCAAAAGGACCATAGTAGTCCAACCACCTCTACAATAGTTGAAGTTGAGTTACCATGTAAGTATATATACACTAAATCAATTCGACTACAAAAACTCAAATAAAAACTCAAAATAAGAACTTGCAATATGGATGTGACACATGAATTTCACTAACATTGAAGTGTACTTGTTTTTCTCTTTCTCTCATTGAAAAAAAATCAAGGGATTAGATGCATCTAATCCGATGGCTTTTCATGGCAATGTTTTAAAAATTAAGAACTCACGAGTTCTTCTAGAGGGCCAGAAGTTGCAGACTTTGGTTATCTTTTCTAGAGGGACAGAAGTTGCATCATGCCAAGAGAGAAAAATATAAGACATGAAAGTAGATAGGCTAGACAAGAGAACATGATAACATCAATAAATAAGAGAGAGTAACACTAAACACTAAGTACAAGGTTGAAAGAGTAATATTAGTTTCAGTAGAAACTAATGATTGGGTATCCTAAGAAGTAAGAAACAAGACCAACATTGTGAGCATTTAGGAATCATGATATGTGAGTCTTGTGAGAGAGAATTTGCCAGGACGAAGTTCTTTGATCAAAATACAAGAGAGAGAAATGATTTGTTAGAGTCAAATATGTAACAAATAATTTGAGAGAGGAAAACATGTAGGAATTTTTTTGGCCCCTGACTGACAAATAAGAAGAAAAATGTTAACAAAATGATCTGACATATAACTCAGAAGGAAGTCTTTCCGGATACAGTTCCCATGAGTACTTCTCCTTCTCTATTGTAAAATATCAGGCGACAGAATAAAAATAGGTGTCATGTAAAGATGAATAACACCATTAGTATGGAGCAAACTACATGTGAACTAAATATGAGCATAATATGGACATATTCTGAACCAATTTGCAACAACTACATGTGAATCCAAAGTACATGTGGACTGAAACTACATGTGAATATGAGCATAAACAAAATCTAAACCAAACAGAACGCGAGCATAACATGTGTTAACTGATGAAATTTGCTTTATATGGATCAAGCATGGTTACCTGGATATCGAGCCTAGCAACCAAATGGCGATCCAACACCCAAAATGCAAAACCTTAGGACCTAACTGATATGCATATAGGTAGCAACAACAGTAATATTTATACTCACTGATTGGAGCAACAACAACATCAATATTCATATACCTACATGTGTGAAGCATCAAGCATCCACATGTTTGTGTCCATGTAAAACTAGAATGATACAAATAGACAATTTAATAGGCATACCCAGGTTGGAAACATTGTAAAATTGCCTTATAAAAATATAACTATGTTTGTAAAAATTTATATTGGCACCGTAATATTATCTCAGACATGTAATCTCAGTAGCACACACGTAGAAGTCTCCACCCCCATTGGAAAACTATAATAACTTGGTGAAGTATGAAACTCGTATTTCATTATACAATTCATGGGTTAGCTAGCCACATGCCAATGACATAAAATGATATAAAGTGTAATTTTTGGTCTAAGCTCACCTCTCTTGGCATCAGAGACTTTGGAATAACTTTTCAAAATAAAATACAAAAAATGAAACTCATTAAGACCAATAATACAAGTGAAAGAAATTATGATTCGAAATGATTTTGATATTATAAACTAAAATACGATACAATACCATATAAAGACCAAGTATAGAAGAGAGGCTACGGTGTTGGAGATGCATTTGCATCTCGGAAATCATGACTAGCTCAATTTCTAATTTCATTCATACATGATAATTGGCAATAGGGACACACTCATTTGGTTGTAATAATTAGCCCTTTCCATTCATTTGGTAACATCAAGCCCTAAATCTCCTGGTTTATTATAAAAGAGGGGACAACTCCATTATCTTTCCTTGGCGTGAATGGTAAGGTCTCCACAGATGAGTTCGGATAAGACAGCAACAACAACATATTAAAGTATTAGGCATGGGTTATCATACACAAAACTTGAATAAAATAGTATTGGTACGACCCCTGAAGGAGTATCATAACCAAATCCAAAGTAGAAACACAAGAAATGAGTCATTTTCTATTTAAAATGAATAATATGTTTATAAAAATGTAAAGTAATAAAAAATATAGACATACCCCAAAGATACGTAGTATTAGAACCAAAAATGTATTATATGTAAAATCCATTATATCAGAAAAAAATATCACTAGTATCAGAAAACAATATAAAAAATCCATACAATCCCAACCAAACATAGTTCTACATATATGTGAAACATCTACAACATTTTTTCATGTACACAATAGACAAAAAAACAGCAAATCCACAATAGGTCACATATATTTTTGCAAGGCAAGTAAAGTGAAAAGTCACATGAAGTATGTACATATAGTGATATCAACAAGAAAACAACATTAAATTCAAAGTACAGTATCATGACAATTTCAATTTTATATACACAAAGTAATTTCAAACTTTCTTGTTGATGCGTAGATTAAAGTTATCTAATTTGAGTCGAAAGTACACTATCATGACAATTTCTTAAATATTAATATATGCACAAATTAAACTAAAACTCATATGTAAAATTAAAATCAAATTTCTTAGGTAAAATTGGAGGAAGAAGAGGAAGTTGAACCTACAGTTCAAGCCTGGGTCTCCGTAGATACGTGGAGGTCCTATAAGAGAGAAAAAAAATTAAAGCAAAAGTAAAACCCTAAATAAAAATAAGGAAATTAGGGGAATAAAACCCTAAAAAAGGAAATTATGGGGGGGGGGGGGAGGGACAAGAATTGTGCTCACAAATTTGTATTCCTCTCCCTTTCCCTTGCAATGATCTAAACAAAAAAAAATGAAAATCAAAAGAAGAAGAGGAAGTAGTCGACAAATATTTCCCAAAAAAATTCTGAACGAAAAAACAAAAGAAAAAGAGAAAGAATCGGAACCTATTTCGAGAGAGAGAGAGAGAGAGAGAGAGAGAGAGAGGCGCGAGAGGAGTTTTTAGGAAGAATTTTTAGGCGAGAGAGGGGAGGGATGTTTTTGGCCAAATTGCGAGGAAGAGGATTTGAGGCTGCGGGGGAGAAGTTGTTAGGGTGAAATATAAGAGAGTCTTAAAAAAATTGGTGCCACTTATATGTTGTGTTATTGAGTTATACGGCATTCAGATACTTCTTCTTTTGTATAAAAAAAATTAAGACATTCAATGCACGTCATAAATAATGTATTAATTACATTCTAACTAATCTTATGACATTCACTAAAATGCATGTCCTAAAATAATTATTTATGGCATGCTATCTTAGGCACACCATAATTTTAATGTCGTAGAAGGTCACTTTTCTTATAGTATTGGTTTACCTTGGACAAGGAAGATCATATGGTAAGTACGGTAAGTTGCATATGCTATCCAATTGCGACACTTGATATATGTAACACGAGATAGGCTTTACATCATATGCCATAAAACTGATTCTAATGCAAGATTAGAAAGACAACAACTAATATAGATGGTGTACAGAACAAAATGAATGTGTTTGGTAATGATAGTGAGCAGACGAGCTAGCCTCCCCACCATTCAATGTATTGATAACCACCTAGATTGCTTGTAGGGTACGGGAGAACTTCGTCTGGTGTGGAGTCTTCGCTCGAACGTGCTAAGGCACGGGCCTAACTCTGGAGAATTGGAGTGTTGCAAAGGAACTGAAGCACCATATACATGACATAGTGTATCGAAACATCGCCATGTATCATTCCATGTTGTAAGCCGCTTGGCACACCTTTTATGTTTCGAGAGAGAGAACTTGAGCGAATTGTAATATCGGCCTAACGCCACTTGTAATACTTCTTGTATATCAATAAAGAGCTTGATTTTGTTTTCAACTTGTGTTTATTTACTTTCTGCCGCAATGGGGACACTCTGTGCGACTCTGTGGCCTGGCTTCAATCGGCTATTTCAAGACCTGGCCTTGCACAGGCGCAACTTAGGCTCGTGTCGCCCAAGCAAGGACGATCGCTCCTTCGGGAGCGGGGTATGACAGATTTGGTATCAGAGCATGGTTTTACGTCTTTGGAGTTCATGTCGATTCTCTCAGTTTTGAAAGCTCGTTTGTGAGTAAAAGAAGTATACGCTCTCTCTCGTTGTTCCTTAGGATGTTCTATACAATAAGTCCAATATTTTTAAAAGCTCGTGCAAGTATTTAGTTAAACAAGATCGATATACGAAGGCCTTTGTGCCGAACTATGTTGGACTTGAGTTGAAAGGAACCTATGCTAAAGTTAGCAAGTGGTGTGCGTGCCTGAATAACCTTATGCTGACATTAGTGAACGAATGTGCGAGACCATAGTATAGTTCGAACATGATATCTATGTTAGCCCAATGATTATATCATGATTTTGAATATGGCTAATTGATTAAGTTTAACATAATGACGTCACCAATATTTATGTAATCACTACCATATTGCTACTTAAACTTATTAATATTCTACTATTAATTAAATTTATCATATTGCTATACTGCTTTGTTCGTCTAACATGTAGTTTTAGACAAACGGTAAGCATGATCAAACCAGGACATGCGATGAAGAATTAATGATGGGGCAAAGACACCGTAATACAAGGAGATTTCATTGAAGCACCCAACGACCTATCCGAGGCCTTGCACTCGGGGTTTTCGCTGCCCGGCCGGTAGACATGAGTCGAGGGGACAGCACCTTCCATGGGTGTTTAGGGGCGAAGCCCCCTAAAGGTATTTAGATTTACATATCTGTTTATCTTTGGACAGTTGCTGTCAAAGAAAAATGCGCCAACGAAGGGCTATTGGTTTTTACATCTTTTTCATGTATTTTTATCTTTATTTGAGTCTAGAAAAGTATGTAAGATTGATCGGATCAGTACTATCAGATCAGTACTGGCTTAGATATTCTTAGTCCATATATATAGCCTTCCTATCCATAAATTTTTATCCAAAAGTACACATACTAAAAAGCCCAAAACCCAACTATTTGGCCAAAATAGTTCTGTCAGAACTCGGACAGAACTCGGCCTGAGTTCAATTAGGGTAGTTTCAATTTGTTTTTGAATATCCTCCAAATCTGCGTCCAACGTTTGAATGTGAGATTTCTGCATCCGAACTCTGCCCGAATTTGGTCTTGAGAACTTTCACATTTTTAAATCACTCATTCACTCATTCCTTCTCTTCTTTATTCATTTCTAAGTGTTTTTACGAGCTACACTGTCAAATCTAGCCTATACCACTCTTAGCTAAGCTAGTACAGTTTCTGTTTAATTTAGGGTTTGCTGTTGAAAAGTTGTATCGGGGCTAAATTCAAAAAATGTTCCAGTTTTCAAATCGCCTTTTGGAGTCGGTCGTACGCTTGTCGCCAAGCAGTATTGTGAAGTCGATCGTGCACTAGTCGCCAAATACGGTATTATAAGAGTTACAAGTGCTCAGTTACAGCTTGTGCCATCGTGGATTAACATCGAGAGAGAGTACTCGAGACTGAGCTAGTCCTATCAGAGGAAGACCAGTATATCTCGATGTGGCACTGGGTTCAATCCTATTAACTTTTACTTTATTGCAATTCATTTATTGTTATATCTATTACTTTCCATAGTTCATAATTTTAATTGGTGTTCTTTATTCTGCTGCATACGTACTTTATTTATCCCTCCTCTAGAGGTGCTCAACTGTCCTACAATTTGTATCAGAGCAGGTTATATTCATATATAACACTCTAGAGAGTTTGCATGTGGCAGCCGTAAAATCAATATTCACAGGTGAAGGGCAGTCCACAAATTGATTCCAACTATTTGATGGAACAAACTACACATACTCGAAAACACAAATGAGCTTGTACCTGAAGTCTCTATACTTTGACTTATGGTCAACTATTATTAATGGCTACAAAAAGCCTACTATCACCTTTATTCTCACTTCCTATTAAGCCTTATTATAGTTACATGAAGGAAGAGAAGAAGTTAGCTAGCCTTGATGCAAAAGTATTGGTTGCTTTTTATTGTGCTGTAGACATAAATGTATTCAATCTTATAACTACTTGTACTATATCTCATAAAATTTGGAAACTTCTTGAAGCTACTTATGAGTGCAGGTATGAAAGCAAAGCTAGCGACTCCAGAGTGGAAGATAGTCCTCATAATGATGCAAATGTGTGCATGATAGCATCAGGATTTAAGGTACAACACAATCCCTTGTATGAAGAAGATCCACTACAAGAAAATACACATTTTGCAACAAAAAAATAATTACAAAAAATGATTAATTTGCTACAAAAGGGTATTTGCGACGAAACATTTTTGTCATCCAATTCGTCACTGTAAGTGCGTACCAAAAGGTCTTTTGCAACATTTTTTTGGTTCATTGCAAACTTAACAACAAAATAGTTCTCATTGTAAGTAATTTTCTTTTGAAACGAACAATTTTGTTACAAATAATTTCATTTGCAACAAATAGTTTGTAGCCTATAGTATTTTATTGCAACAAAATATTTTTGTTGCATGTATTTTTATTTGCAACAAATATTTTTGTTCCTTCATACTTTTATTGGCAACAAATTTTACATTACAAATACTTTTCTCATTGTTGCAAAAGTTTGATAAAATTCATGAAAAATGAATATTTTCAATAAAAAAATTGTTGCAAAAAGTAGATAATTTTTGATGCAACAAAATAATATAGTGCTTCTAATTACGTTTTCATCACTAGCAATTAATATTAAATCTAATATAAGAGTATATAAATGTTGTTGTAACAATCAATAAAACACCTTATTATTTGGAATAACTTATTTTATTAAAAATTGTTAAGATCCAGTCACATTGTGAATACAATAGTTGATACATTGCATAAAGACACATTCTAAGACTTGTAGCAACATTGAAATTTCATGTCTAACAAAAAATTGATTGCTCAGCTTCCATTGTGATTGCAAAAGTTTAGTAGCCTCTGTAGCAACATTGAAATGTTTGGTTTCATGTCCCAACCACCGGAGGTATCTTGTAAACTTTATTGTCGTGAAAGTCTTTACTCGAACAGGCAAGCCAACCTACAATAAATTATATTATAAAACATTTAAAATAAAAATAAGTTAAAATTAATCCAGTGTTTGTACAATCGTGCTGCACTTCAAGTAATGAAGTAACTCATCAAAAATATATGTAGGTAAGTTGTTGAGATTGTGATAAAAAATTCACAATGCTTTTGTTAAATCTATGCAAACCCCTTGATTTTGTCATCTAATAGGATAATTGCATGAAACACAGATTGGGAACCCACTTCTCAACAATACAGTAGATACAAGTGCAACCTATTCCTATCTATGCTCTTATGGAGTCATATCCGACCAGACCTTCCGAGGAGTCTCAAGGTGGTGTGACTTTAGATTCGGTTACATGGGTGGTGGACAAGTAGAGGGTGAACAGAAGGTCGAGAATGATATAAAGAGGAAACTCAGAAAACAGAAAAGAGGTTGCACTTCTTTTTTAGCATCAGCAAGAGATGAGATGGGAAGCTACATCAATATCTACGATGTTACATCGTATGTCTGCCCTCCTCCTTCAGTTTACCAAGCAATCCTCATCCAGAAGCTGTTTTGTACTGAAAGTTTGTCTTTCAGTTTTTGTCTGCATCTAGAGGATGCAATCTGATAATATATTGACACGAACACAAAATTAATCTATGTCCTATATGTCTGACGCAGTATGATATGACATGGTACTGGTTTTAAGTGAGCATGCTCCCCAAAAGGGAGGCAAAAACCAAAAGTGACATATAACATGGTACTTGTTTTAAGTGAGCATGCTTCTCATTTGTATGTCCAAACTCTTAGATGAGTTGAAAAGCTTAAAAGTATGGTAATACGAGCACCACCTAGAGCTTGTATGCCAAAACTACAGAAGATCAGGCCACATCATGGAATATTGCCCAATTACTGCTAGAAAGAAGAATCGCTATGAACGGATAAACAAAAGAAGGTCATCGTCTCAAAAGTATGCTAATATGAGCATATGGAGTGAAAGCAAAGCAAATGATTCCGAAGAAGAAGATAGACCTCGTCAAGCTACAAATATATGCTCATTGGCATTATTCAATGAGGTACAGAATAATCTTCTTAAAGAGAATGAATTCTCTTATGATGAGTTATCTGATGCTTTCAATGATCTATTGGAAGAACACAAGAAAGTATTTTATAAGTATAAGCAAGATAGAAAGGGTATTCTATCATATAAGCTTGAGAATGAAAAGCTTACTTGCTTATCGAATGATGCTAGAAACATTTATACTTCTGATAATTCTACTGAGATTTCTACACTTAAGTTTAGAATGCATGAGGCACTTGATTGCATTGAGAAAAACACTCAAGGAAATTCTAAACTTAAGGAGGAATTAGAATAAAAAAGATGAAGTATTCTATTGCTTCATATAGAATTGATAATCTTTCTGCTAAATATGATGAGATTTATGCTAACTCTAAAAAGTTAAAAATTATACCAGAAAAGCAGGTAGTACAACCTATGACTCAGTCTAACACAAGACACGTGACACATCAAAAAGTCACACACGACAGATCTTTTACAAAGGAAGCAAGCAAAGCTAAAGCTTCATATAATCATACATTCTACTACAAGTATCCACGCACATCATATTACATCACTATACATTCTCATACTACAACACATAACACTAATGTTAACACTTTTTGTCATTTTTGTGGTATAAATGGACACATTTCTAATCATTGTCAGACTAGAAAAATTTCTGATATGAGCTTTTGCAAATGGATTCCGAAAGCTAACAAATGTTGATCCAATTATTGGATACCAAAGACTTTACCTAATATTTCAGGTGGGACTACTTATGATGAAACATAGAACCATGAAATATGTTGGTGATTGCAAAGATACAAAGGTCATCTTCCAAGTAATTGTACCAACACAAGTGTGGTCATTAGAACCACTTCAGTAACAGGCTTCCTAAATAGTTTTTAATATCTAGCATGTTCTTATTTATGCCTTGCTATTAGCTCTCATTGATATCTTTTAATTATTTATTGATTAAATAAATGTATGATATAATCCTAGGATAACTAGTTGTTTAGCTTAAATATTTAGTTCATAATATATAGTCATTTACTCATTTTCTATTAGCGTGACACATTTATCTATGTATGCTCTTTACTCTTAGTCTTCATCTATGAAGCATGCATACCACTCTAGTCCACATCAGCTTAAGTTTTTTTAGTTAATGTATTTTTGACTCCCCGTCTTTAATATTTTTGAAATGGTTACTTCTTACTGATTTGTCTTTAACATATCATATTTACTTTTAATCGGTATTTTGTGAGTATGTATGTTTAGCATAAGTCTCCTTTTACTTAAAAAATATATACATATACTTTTATGTTAACCTTGTACTTGCATAATATATTCACTATTGAATCTCATTTTTTATTTTGATTAACTTCTTATGACTCAATTACATCTTTGCCTAATAAAGCATATTTATACTTTTTTTTAATGCTTATTAAGGATACATGAATACTTCATTTTCATTCATATATTGCTCATATATTTCTTATGTTGATATTTTTTTTTTATAAATATCTTTATGGTAGCATATGAGTTCAGCTCAAGTTCTATATTATTTCGAAAAGTATTTAATAATACTTGTTAATCTTCAAGCTTGTGCTTACATCATACTTTAGATGTTGATTACTTTGACCAAATTTGTGTTCTTCTCTTTGCTAGTTTCTTCCTCAAATCCTCTCTTAATGATGGGTTTTTTTTGGCTTTTTGGTTAAAATTTTGGATACATGACTCTTACTTAATCTATATTTGAATTATGTAATGTATGCCTTTTTTATTAGTCTCCTAACTTTCGATATTTGTTTGTTTTATATCTTTAAGTTGGAATTTTTTATTTTGCTCATGATTATTTGTGGGTATTCTTTTAAGAATCACACAGTCTTGTGCTTATCTTGTTTTTAAATTAACCTATTTATTAGTGCATATTTATATTATATGTTTATCTCTATAGTGCACTATGGAAACTTTTTGAAAAATAATTTTCTTGATAATTCTCTTTCTTTGGGTATTTGCTATCATATATTTATTGTTACCCAATGATTTTGTAGCATCTATAGATACATGTGATCGATATATCTTATGCTACATTGTTTTGAGATTTTTTTCAAGTCCATAGAATATAATTGATTTCATATTGCAAAAATTCTTCTTAAATCCTCGGTTATTAAAGAAAAGATTTGTTTTGTCCTTCTGTCAACAAGACGTAAAAGCCTAAGTGATACGGTATCAAGTGTTTTCGGACTACCGCTAGCTGGGAACCGACTCCTACATCTAACACAAGATTGATCAATGCTTTACAAACTAAGATTTATTGAGGTCTAATTTCCAATTATTATCTGATGGACTTTGGACTTTAGTTGGTGGATAATATGATTGACTGATAATATTTTCACAAAAGGTAACATAAATTGAACTTCCATAGGTTAACATTTTTCATTTTTTGATATATTTGTTTTTCTGTCACACTATTCTATATTCAAACTTGATTTGATATTGTTACTACTCATTGAATATTATGGTGCTCTGATACGTTCTTTAGCATTTGTGTAATATTCATGATACTCATTTTATTAGGCTTTTAGTATCCTCTTCTTATTCAAGTTAATAACTGCCTATAGCAACAGTTCTTTATGGTGGAAAAGTCAGGCATATTGAATTTCTCTCTCTTAAAGTGGTTCTTTTCTTTAACCCTACGGTTATCAGATGGATTCTGTGCTAAGGCTTTAAAAGGGAAGAAATGAATTTTGATAAGAAGACCTAAAATTTAATGAATTAGTTTCCTACTTCTGTAAATATTTCTCTGGAATTTAAATCTGTCAATACTATTAATTTTTGATATACCCATGTAAGGAGGAGTTAATTGTTTCAAATCAATTATTCTCCTGACATGCCATATTTCTAGAATATATTTATTTGGCATTTATCCAGTCCTATTTTATTTGTTCAAAATGTGCTATATATGATTTATGGATTCTTTTATTAAAGCTATTTTCGTGATACAAATTTTTTGAATAGTCAACTGTCAGTCTGAGGACTAACCAGACTCATTCAAACATTTATCAAGACAGTTTTCTTTTCATAATAAATTTTGTATTTCAAAAGTCTTTTGATTTCTCTCTGTTATTTTGAATCTGTATGTCACTCGAATGTTATTTCCTTTACTGTCTTGAAATCATTTTTATTATTTGAATATTTCTAATATTTTTTAATTGGAGATATATTTTGTTTACTCATCTTTAAGCATTTATTTATTGGATATTTCTTTTACTTGCCTAAAGATGGTACTTGTTTTTAGCTTGAACTTTATGTGCATTAATCAAAGGGAAGAAAGATGCATATCTTGGATATCCCTTAGATCTTGTGATTATTTATTTTATGCATATAAATGCTTTCGAACTAGATACAAATATTTTAGGGGATGCAAACTAGTTGTTTAATATGTGGTATATCCAGTTCATCATAGACCTATAGTCCTTCATTTTTTTATAGTGTTCATGGTTTTTTAGTGATTTTATGAAAGAATATATAATTATTCTTATTTCTTCTTGGTTCTCTCATTTTCATGGGTTTATAAGTTATAATTATTATATTATCTTGATTTTCTTATCTTGATTTTCTTGATAATTATTGAGCTATTATTATTTTGGTTTTTATTATTGAGGTTTTATCTCAAAGTTTATGACTATCTTATTTAGACTGGTCATATTTTGCGAAAGAAAATTCAAATCGACTGAATTTCTCCTTCTCAAGTATGTTGTCTCTATTACCTTCATGTTTATCTAATGGATATTCGTATACCATGCTAAGGTAATTGAGTTCAAAAGCATGACTTGGGTAAGTATATAGATTCTAATATATCTATTTTAATTCCTTTCAATGATTATACTATTTATGAAATTGATTCTCAAATTTGTATAGGAAAATTATGAAACATATTTTGTTGTGATCATTGTCAAAAGTCTTATATTTTTGATTTTTTTTGGTATATACTGGATCTGCGAATTTCTGATACTCATGGATTATTTATGACCAATGATTGATATCCGTTTTATTAAAAATCCTTTATTGGTCTATTTCAAAATTATAGTTACATTTATCCATCATTTTTTATTTCGAATGTCATTTTGGATTTCTACTTGGTAAACTATTTATTGTTTTATTTCAAATTTTTAAAGATCAACCAATTATTTTGTGTTTTGGCAATTTTTTTTCTACTTTAGTTGTGTAATTTTCTAAACATGTCGTTACACTGTTCCCCTAATTGTTTTTCGTGATTATTTCTGTCTTTATTCTGTTATGATTGATTTTATTTTATATCTTATTACGAGGGAGGTTATTATTTTTTTTGATCATGCCAACGGTGGAGAAATAACTTTAAGTTAGCACACAATATTCTAGTAATATGTTTTTATTAGTGATACATGCATCTATCATTTTTATCTTAAACTTAACCGATTTGCCATAATAAAAAATGGAGAGATTGTTAGCCCAATGATTATATCATATTTTTGAATATGGCTAATTGATTAAATATAACATAATGACGTCGCTAATATGAATATAATCACTATCATGTTACTAATTAAACTTAACATTGTCCTACTGTTAATTAAATTCATCATATTGCTATACTGCTTTGTTCGTCTAACATGTACTTGCAGACAAACATTAAGCATGATCAAAATAGGACATATGTAATGAAGAATTAATGATGGGCCAAAGATGGCGTAATACAAGAAGATTTCTCTGAACTGCCCAACGACCTATCCGGGGCCTCGCACTCGGGGGTTCAAGATCTGTTTATCTTTGGATAGATGTCGTCAAGAAAAAATGCGTCATCGAATGGCTATTGGTTTTTACATCTTTCTTATGTATTTTTTATCTTTATTTGAGTCTAGAAAAGTATGTAAGATTGATCAGATCGGTACTGACTTAGCTATTCTCAGTCCATAATATATAATCTTCCGATCCACAAATTTTTATCCAAAAGTCCACATACTAAAATGCCTAAAACTGAACCATTTGGCCAAAATAGTTCTGTCATAACTGGAAAAGAACTAGACCAGAACTCGGCCTGAGTTCAGTTATGATAGTTTTAATTTGTTTTTCAATTCCCACCAAAACTACATCCAACGTTCGAATGCGAGATTTTTGCATCCGAACTCTACCCGAACTATGTCTGAATTCGGTCTACAAAAATACTTTAAATAGAGAACTTTAATATTTTCAAATCACTCATTCACTCATTCCTTCTCTTTTATATTAATTTCTAAGTATTTTCTACGAGCTACACTTTCAAATCTAGCCTATACGACTCTTAGCCAAGCCAGTATAGTTTCTGTTTAATTTAGGGTTTGGTGTTGAAGAGTTGTATCAGAGGCTAAATTCAGAAATTAGTCCAATTTTCAAATCGTCTTCTAGAGTCGGTCATACGCTCGTTGCCAAGCACGATATTATGAAGTTAGTCATGCACTTGTCGTCAAGCACGGTGTTATAAGAGTTACAAGCGCTCGGATAAAGCTTGTTCCATATTGGATTAACATCGAGTAAGAGTACATGAGACTGGACTAGTCCTCTTAGAGGGAGACTAGTATATATTACTGTATCACTGAGTTTAATCTTTTTAACTCTTATTTTACTGCAATTAAATATTTTTATTTTGCTATTACTTGCTATAGTTTATATTTTTTAATTGGTGTTTTTATTCCGCTGCAGACACGCACTCTATTCACCCCCCTCTAGAGGTGCTCAACTGTCCTACAAGTTATGCACACAGCCTTTTGGCTAAGTTGTGTCGAATATCGCGTACCTAGACCTTCTGGTGCAAGCGAGTTTGCGAGCGAGAGTGAATATCGCTCGGACGAGAATAAGTTAGAATTAGATTGCATATCGATAGAGATGCTATTGGACTAACGCTAAGGTGAACACAGAAAATGGTATTTTGGTTTTAAGTAATAGTTCCAACAGTAATTACATCGAAGAGTATGAATCAAAAACATGATTTACACGATGGACTATCAATAGAGGTATACGAGACTAAGTGTGAGACCCCGTCTCACTGTATCCGTATTTTTATACGGGTACGTATTTTGAGCCGTATTTCGTAATTCTTGGTTTTCGAAATATTTTAAAATTTTTCCAAGGTATAGATTTATCTTGACTTGGTTTAATTTGGTTTGATTCAACCTAACTTGCTTTGTTTGGCTTGGGTTGGTTTTACATGAAAAAGGATTTTGTATAAAAACCCACCCCTCTCTCTCTCTCCTCCATTTACTTTTCATTTCCTTCTTCCTTCCATTTTTTTCTCCAACCTAAGCCAAGTACATCTTGCCAAATGTTGGATAAATGTGATTTTAATTATTCTATTCTCTTTATTGCTACATTCTAAAATATTTTAGTTCTTGGTATTTTGGATTTTGAAGGATAACTTCTTGTAGATCTAAGTTTATATTATTTTCGGATTTCTTAGATTTTGATCTATCAAACTTCATTATTTTTAAGTTTTGATTGTTCCATGTTGTAGAGAATTTCGTTCTACCATATTTTGACCTTTGATAGTCCTAATTTGGAGTTATTTTGACCAAGTTATGGACATTTGAAGTTCATGGGTTCCTTAGAGTTCATCCTCGGCCAAGTGGGGAAGAAGAACAGGGTTTGCACACTCTTGAGTGCAAACTGCTGTGGACGCATAGGCCTTTCATTTTTGTGCATGCTATGCGCCCACAAACAGTGTGGGCGCATAAGCTTTGGGCGCATAGCTTCCTTTGGGCGCATATTGTTCCTTTTGGGCGCATAGTCTCCTTTGGGCGCATAACATCCCTTAGACTCATAGTGTTTTGTGTGGGCTCATAGTGTTTGTGTGGGCGCATAACATTTTATGTGGGCTCATAGTATTTTGTGTGGGCTCATAGTGTTTATGTGGGCGCATAATATTTTATGTGGTCTCATAGTGTTTTGTGTGGGCTCATAGTGTTTGTGTGGGCGCATAACATTTTATGTGGGCTCATAGTATTTTGTGTGGGCTCATAGTGTTTGTGTGGGCGCTTAATATTTTATGTGGGCTCATAGTGTTTTGTGTGGGCTCATAGTGTTTGTGTGGGCGCATAACATTTTATGTGGACTCATAGTCTTCATGAGTGCTCATAGTCTTCATGCGTACTCATAGCCTTTATGGGTGCTCATAGCCTTTATGGGTACTCATAGTCTTCATGGGTGCTCAAAGTCTCCATGGGTGCTCATAGCCTCCATGTGTGTGCATAACCCCCTGGTGTGGGCGCATGACCTCATATACTTAGTCGTACACTTCTATGTTCTCTAATCCGTCAAGGTTGCACCCCTCTAGACCTATCATGACTCCTTTTGTTTATTAGTATATTTCATATCTTCCTGCTGGTTCCTTGGACTTTGACACGATCTTAATACGACTGACTTGGCTATTTGGGGCGATGATTCTTACGCGTCGGTACGGCGCAGAATTCCTATGTGCCGGTACAATAGCCATTTCACTATTTCACTATTTTGCCTATTTAAATTATTTTGTAGCCAGAGTTTGGCAAATCTCAAAACATGAAAGTTTTAGATCTTTGTCTTGGCTTCAAGAATCTTCTTGTCTCACTTTAACTGGAGATTTTCATGTGATTTGATAGTTTAATTCTGCAGAAAAATGTATTTGATTTTCTTATCATGCTTTCTGTACTCGGCCTAAATTGCGACGACCTATCTTAAATAGCACGATAATTTCTTATCAAGGTTAGAAGATTTTGCATGATTAGAGAATAATTTGTACACCCTTATACACTCAAACATTAGCACAAATTCAATTATTGTTTTGGGCCAAGTAGTTAATATCTCTATTCCTTCTCACATGTTATAATAAGCCTTTCGTCAAGATCTTTCTATATGCTATCTTATGCCTATGATTTGCTCAACTAGATAGTGGCCCGTTGTGGTACACTTATGATTTATGCCATCTTTTTTTGCTTAATACGATAGTGACCTGTAGCGCTGCACTTAAGTCACATGTCACTTCTTTGCTTAACATGATTGTGGCCCATCGTTGCGCACCCCTAACAAGTACTCTTAACATGATAGTGATCCGTCGTGGTGCACTCCAGACAAGTAATATGACATAACATGAACCATGAATGCTGTTGCGACGACTTTATTGGCTTACAAGTAATGAATGATTTGGACACAGTAGGTGTTTCTCTTAAGTGTGTTTGTACAAGCTGCATGTTCTGTATTGCATCATGTCTAAGGCATGGATTCCTGATGACCAAGGTCAGGGATTCGTACTGAATCTGGCTAGGATTAATGACTATATTGATCAAGTAGTTCATGAAGAGACTTTCCCAGTTACCTGTTGTCCGTTTGATCCCGGCCTTATATATATATATATATGGGATCTGGAGCTATCTGTCATGATGAGCATATTTCCAGCTCACCGTCGAGTGGGGCACCTCTTTAGGAAACATGTATCTTATTGCAGTGTGTCTGCTATACTTGTTTTCTTTTGCTGGGGTCACTCCGGTAGCAGCAGGCGGGTAACTGGCCTTGGAAATCTCTTTGCATCTTGCTAGTAACTAGGCTTGTGATAACCCTAGCTAGTTAAAGTATGAAGCCGTACTCATTGCTTGGCTGTGATTGATGGATGGAGTCAATCCAGTCCAGTCTAGTTCATCTAGGCAGTGTTCGTATGTTTATTTAAGTACACTATGGTTTATGCTTTACTTTCATCGATAAATGGTCGGAGACAAAGTTCTATTCAGGAGAAGGGTTACAACCCCGGTCCTTGTTTGGTTTACGGTTTGTAACTTGGCTTCCGGAATGGTTCCTAAGTTATCCTATCATTTGTCGTCCTATTTAGTACTCACATGTTCTACATGATCCTTATGCTGCACAATGATTAGAGACTAAGTACTGTTCAGAAGAAGGGTTACAATAAGGGTTGTAACTTGACTTCCGAATTAGTTCCTAAGTCCACTTATCATTGTCTTTCTTTATAATTCTTACATGCCCACATGTTTAATTATCTCACAAGCTATATAAGACTCCCTATGCCGGGTCACCATGCTATTATGATCGGCTATCTCACAAGTTCACATGTTCAATTGCTTTTACATATTCTCAAGCTTCTGTTTACTTAACATGTCTACACTTTATATTATGTCGCATGACAATTACTTTATGCTCCATGATGCTTACTTATTATCTTCCTATGTTCAGGATAAGTGCATTGGTAGTGCACGAGTCTCGATCTGCTCTTACTCATTTGTATCTCTAATTGTTGATGTTAGTAATTGCTAGTTTTAGTTCATAATTTGGCTTCCTTTGTGGTACTTGCTATTGGGGGTCTGACCCCACTGGTTTTGTTTGGCCAGATCTGATAGAGAAGCCCAGAGGATCTTCCGCACCATCTACTCGACGGTGACCATCAAGAGCACCATAGTACCCAAGTAGGTTTCTCATTTTATTCTCCCACTGGTTATGTACATTATTCTTTTGTGGCGTTTAGCCTCCGAGCACGTGTTTAGCTCGTGTTTTTGTTCTTGACATTTAGCCTACGGGCAAAAACATGATGTGCGCATTCTAGACTATAGCTAGAACTTATCATGTATGCCTATTACTCTTGCTAGTTCTCTATTTTGGTATGACTAGCTTCATGATCATCCATGTATAAATGGTTTGGGACGTTTTACTATTGTATGTCCGATGATCATCCTTCTTGTACTTTGTATAATTTCCTGTGATTGAGACAGCTAGGAATGTTTGACCTAGGATCGACTGTTGGCTTATAGAAGTAACCCCTATGTCTTGACATCTTATACGTGATTTCAGAGTACTGGCATACTTTGGTATTATGTAGCTGGCCTTGTCCGTCTCTACTTGTCGGTATTCTGGTTCTGGGATGTGACACTAAGATTATCGAGGTGAAGCATGGGACCGCACTAAAGTATTGAGGAACAAATTGGAGAAATGTATGACCAAAAATATGAACGTGATTGAAGACTAGATTGGATGGCTTGATACCTGAGTGGTGTATATGATAGCCTCGAAGAGGAATAAGAGTTAGTTTTTACGATTGGTCGAGTGGCTTAAATCCTGAGTGGTGTATGGATCATCTTGAAAATTATTCGAGCAAAATTGAGGATTTAGTGGTGGCAACGAGTATATCAGCAAGCGATGTGATCGCACAAATGAGCAACACTTAGTTGGTCGTAATTTCGAGGGTCTCGAACGAGATGCCGTTCTGAAAATTTGTGAAGGTGTAGCGAAAATTAGAAAATGGTATTGAATAAGGATTCAGAACGATATAACAAATGGATGTCTTGGTCGAGGAAACTTAGTGGAACGTACATACATTTTTAGATTTTGTCGAATGGATTGAAACTTGAGTTGAGGTAAAATACTCGTAGATGAGATCGAAGAAGTCACAATTGATCGTTAGTGCGATGGAAGGAAATCGTGCATGGAAACTGGATTGAGTAGGATATCACTCGGTAGAATTTAGCTTAAATATAGATGTTGTGATTCGAATGAGTTCATACGACATTAACGCTTAGAAGATAGCAAGATTGATACAAGTTAAAGAACTTTGTGGTTTGATGATTTGAGCTGGGCGATAAGGAATAGAACTTGAGCTTTGGACAAGCGATCTTGAATCTAGTCTGGAAGATAGTACTCATCTAAAATGCAAAATTAGTTATACAAGGTAATTGTTATGTAAATGCGACTTGAGGAAATGAGGAAATGTCTGAGAATGGATTGATGTATTACTTAAATAAAAACGAAAGTGTCTTGATTGTTTCAACGATAACCACAACGTTAACATTCTTGTCTTCTGCGAGCGCAAGTCCAGTCTCGTACATACGTCAGGTCAGATTAGGGCAATCATTCTACGGGAGCGCTGGCATGGTGATTCATGTCCAGTGAGGATGATCAAACTTGTGGGAGATCAGGGCATGGAAATTGGATAATTTTGACTTATGATTTGATGTGAAGGTAAAATCTAGGATTGCTTGGACTTGTGATTGACGATAAAGTGAATTTGAGGATTGAGTAGATCCCTTGTGCGTATTAAGAATAAATTAGTCTAGACTCAAAGCAAGACTTATGCTCCGCTAAGAACGATTATCCTGCAGGAGCGTTCACATGGTGATTTCATGTCCAGCGTGGATAATCAAACTTGCGGGAGATTGGGACGTGACATATTGTTATGCTAAACGACCTTGTGATCGAATACGTGAATTATGTTGAACGACTTAAGGAATAATGGTATGTGAATTGTGGTTTAGTGAAAAATAATGTCATAGTGTAATTGACTTGGATATTATGGATAGCTGGATCATATCGAACATGTTTGAAGAGATAGAGTATACGAATTGCTAGATTGAACTTACGATATTGATATGCCGAGGATTTGGTTGAGCAGAACTTACCGTAGGATGGCTTTGCTGAACTGACTCGGATCGGTGTGACGAATGTCTTGATGTAAATATGATGAACACTGCTTAATGTTTAGAAATTTGAGTGAAGCTAGCTTGAGTAGAGTATCCCATACGAACGAACAATGGTTTGACCTTAGGATTGGGGCGAGCGTCATGCAACGAGTTTGCACGATGAACCACAATGGAGTTGTACCTATGGCCTAGTGAGTTGACCTAGCGGATAGGTAGACAACCCTGTTCCGAGTGATTGAACCTGTGTGACCAACTTTAGAGTATCGTTCGAGTGGACGATAGATATGGGACAATAAGACTTAGAGTTAGGACTTGGAACTGGAAGTCTGTGCTAGCGATATTGATATCAAACCCGAATGAAATGAAAGATAGGATTCGGTGATGCACAAGTAAAGTTGGGAAAATGAATTGAATCAGTGCTTGGGAGACGTACTTGACGATAGTGCAATGCTTGGTCTTGAATTAGAGTGCAATTACTTGGATTTTTGGTCGACTCTGCTAGAATTATCATATTGATATAAGACGAGAATGCTTGAGAAATGAATCATTTCATCTCGAGGATCGAGATTGACGATAGTATAAAACTGGAGTTTGATTTTAGTAGAATTAGTAAAACGACCGACAATTCGAAACTATCACGAGTAGCTTGTCCGACTTTGCAATCGCTAAGCTTGGTTGAAATATATACATTCAGAGGACGCCTTGAATATGTGCACGATCCAGACTCATCGATATATTGAACTCAAATGCAGCTGCAAGTGGATATATTGAGATGCACATGGATGAGTAAGTTAGCCTCAACC
Source organism: Iris pallida (assembly GCA_029216955.1). NCBI lineage: Eukaryota > Viridiplantae > Streptophyta > Magnoliopsida > Asparagales > Iridaceae > Iris > Iris pallida. The sequence goes on from JANAVB010004398.1 coordinate 19,736,883, forward strand.
TAAGACCCTCATGTATGATAAATTATAACGTACCTCGTGTGATCATTATAGTCCCGTGCCAGGGCACAATAGCGACCAAGTTATAGAAACCCAATGATTGAGTGCGTATCGTCAACTCGAATTGAGTGGTTGAGCCATTCAATAAAATTGGCAAAGCGCATGCGACACTGAACTTAAAAAGTGCCATCAAAGGATAGAGTCGTTCGATGGGAATTGTCTAAGACACCCACACGATATGGATTAAGGAACGGTAGGATGACTTGTACTCAGGAAGTCTCGAGGACGTGACTTATTCTGAGTGGTGTATTATGTAACGACCCGCTCCATGCAAGCGCAATGCTGATTCAAACGACGCATGTGCAATGACTCAAATCTCGTCTTGCTCAACGAAATGACTCACTTAAGACAAAGGCATTGGACTTGGCCCTTCAAAAAATCTAGACGTAGACTTTCAAAGCCGCGTTCGGAGTTTCTCTCGGCCAACGTGATCATCGCTAAGTTGGGTGGGTCCGATGAATCTGTCTTTGCTTAACAGCACAAATAATAACATGTACAATATTGCTAGATCGCTAGGCGTTAACCCCCTGCATGCTAATAAAAGAACTTAACTCACCTAGCTAAGGAAATAATCTCATCTTGTATAGCTTGTGTAGAATACGGAAATGAACTTGGAAATTTTACTTGAACACTCGTATCACACTCTACGCTCGTGCCAAGGCACAACGTACGTTTCGAGTAGATTTACTTATGCACTCAATTATGTCTGAATTGCGTGTCTCCTAGATCGTACTATAACTTGAGGCACGATACAGTTAGTAGTTCACTGAATTGAGGCAGGAAAACTATCGAAATAGTCATTCCAAGCTGAGTAATAGAAATATTAAAAGGCTTCGGGATCGTTGGGTCGCCAAGGCAATTCTCGTACCGGGAGCTGCATAATGATAACCAAAGAATGAATGAATGGACAAATGAATGAATGAACAAGTGAATGAATGGAAGAAAGAAGAAAAGGAAAGAATGAATGAATGAAAGAGAAAGGAAAGTAGAAAAGTATAATTATTGACAGGTATGTCGGGGACATGCAGCGAGACTCGCTACCCATGTTGCATGGATGTCGTCGCCAACCTAGTCGATAATCCGTTATGTCTCAGAGAGCCCGTTAAGCTAAAAATAAAATAGAATACAAAATGGTCGCAAATAACTCGTGCACGTGGGATATGTATAAAGGATTCCTCGGATGATCAGAAGCTGGATGTACCAGGGATCGTACTGAATTATGAGGAATTATGGCTTACGGACGACTTGTATGCAGGCTCGGCCACGTATGCACGTAGTATCGGTATTGCATAGCCTATCAGGGTGTAGTAGCCATCACGTCTGATAGGTAACATCACTATGAATACTATAATTGTATAGTCCAAATGGCTTGTGATGTCAGCGATCGGTTTATATAGATTAAGTTTGCTCACTGGCGGCAATCTGCGTGTGCAAATCCTTGCATTGAAACAAGTAAATCTGAATAATATGAACAACCGAGTAACGAAATGAAACGCATCTGAACAAAGCTTGAGTATAACACATCTTAGAACTTGAGTACCTCGTTCAAGGCAAAAATACGGTCATGATATGCTTATTTTCTTATACAAACTCGCCAAGTCCTTATGTAGAACATGTTGGCAAACTTAGTTTACATTGGACATGGAAGATCATATGGTAAGTATGGTAAGATGCACATGTCATCCTATTGAGACACTTGATATCTGTAACACGAGATAGGCTTTATATTATATGCCATAAAACTGATCCTAAGTCAAGATTGGTGTCCCGCCCCGCTCCGAAATAATCGGGTACGTATCGGACACACCCAGCCTTCGTCGATAGACACGGCGAAGTAAGCTGTAACAATTACTAAGGAAAACCCCAAGGCACAATATAATATAATCATCACAGCTTCTAAAAAACGGTTCCCAAAAAGATCACCACAATCCACCAAGTCAATTTATATAATATCATCCGGAGACACGGAACTTAGAAAGATACTTGAGTATAGTTTGGTGCTATCAAAAGATAGAGTCGTTCAATGGAAATTGTCTAAGACACCCACACGATATGGATTAAGGAACGTTAGGATGACTTGTACTCAGGAAGTCTCGAGGACGTGAGTTATTCTGAACGGTGTATTATGTAACGACCCGCTCCACGCAAGCATAATACCAATTCAAACGGTGCAACGACTAAAATCTCGCCTTGCTCGGCGAAACAACTCACTTAAGATAAAGGCATTGGACTTGGCCCTTCAGAACAATCCAGACGTAGACTTTCAAAGCCGCGCTCGGAGGATCTCTCGACCGACGCGATCATCGCTTAGGTAGGTGGCTCCGATGAACCTGTCTTTGCTTAGCAGCACAAATAATAACATGGACGATATTGCTAGATCTCTAGGCGTTAACCCCCTGTATGCTAATAAAAGAACTTAACGTACCTAGCTAAGGGAATAATCCCATATTGTATAGCTTATGTAGAATATGGTAATGAACTTGAAAATTTTACTTAAACCCTCGCATCGTACTCTACGCTCGTGCCAAGGCACATCATACATTTCGAGTAGATTTATTTATGCGCTCAATTATGCCTGAATTGATTGTCATCTAGATCATACTACAACTTGAGGCATGATATAGTTAGTAGTCCACTGAATTGAGGCAGAAAGACTATCAAAATAGTCATTCCAAGCCGAGTAATAGAAATATTGAAAGGCTTCAGGATCATTGCGTCGCTAAGGCAATTCTCGTACCGGAAGCTACATAATGATATCAAAAGAATGAATGAACGAAAAAATGAATGAATGAATGAATAAGTGAATGAATGAAAGAAATAAGAAAATGAAAGAATTAATGAAAGAAAGAAAGGAAAGTAGAAAAGTATGATTATCGACAGGCATGTCGGGGGACATACAACGGGCTGCATTGCACGGATGCCGCCGCCAACCTAGTCGATAATCTGTTATGGCTCAGAGAGCCCGTTAAGTTAAAAATAAAAGAGAATACGAAATGGTCACGGATAACTCGTGCACGAGGGATGTGGATAAAGGATACCTCGGACGATCAAAAGCTGGGTGTACCAGGGATCGTACCGAATTATGAGGAATCATGGCTTACAGATGACTTGTATGCAGGCTCGGCCACGTAAGCGCGTAGTATCGATATTACGTAGCCTATCAGGTTGTACTAGCCATCCCGCCTGATAGGTAACATCACTACGAATACTACAGTTGTATATTCCAAATGGCTTGTTATGCCAGCGACCGGTTCATATAGATTAAGTTAGCTCACTAGAGGCAATTTGCGTGTGTAATTCCTTGCATTTAAACAAGTAAATCTGAATAATCTGAACAACTGAGTAACTAAATGAAACGCATCTGAACAAAGCTTGAGTATAACACATCTTAGAACTTGAGTACCTCGTTCACCTGAGGCAGAAACACGATCATGATATGCTTATTTTCTTATGCAAACTTGTCAAGTCCTTATGCATAATATGTTAGCTAACTTGGTTTACATAGGACATGAGGATCATATAGTAAGTATGGTAAGTTGCACATGTCATCCTATTGAGACACTTGATATCTGTAACATGGGATAGGCTATACATTATATGCCATGAAACTGATCCTAAGGCAAGATTAGAAAGACAACAACTAATAGATGGTGCACAGAACTAAATGAACGTGTCTGCTAATGATAGCGAGCGAGCGAGCTAGAATCTCTATCAGTGCTTTTAATGAATTGATAACCACCTAGATTGCTTGTAGGGTGCGGAAGAACTTCGTCTGATGCGGAGTCTTACCTCAAACATGCTAATGCACGGAGCTAACTCTGGAGCCTTGGAGCGTTGCAAAGGAACTGAAGCACCATATACAGGACATAATTTATCTGAACATCGTCATGTATTATTCTATGTTGTAAGCTACTTGGCACGCCTTTTATGTTCCGTGAGAGAGAGAAAGAGAGAGAAAGAGCTTGAGCAAATTATAATCTCGGACTAGCGACGCTTGTAATACTTCTAATCAGTTGGATTTGTTTTCAACTCATGTTCACTTAGGTTCTTGCGATATTATGTCCAAGCGAGGACGATCGCTCCTCCAGAAGCGGGTTATGACAAACTGCTCACCCAGAAATGCTGGACAGCATGACATGTCCTCTAGGTCAACCTCTCGAATGAACGAATGATATGTATCGTCCTATCATACCTAACTTAAGATAAACAAAATAAAAGTTATAAGAAAATAACTGAAATACAATACATGTCACAAAAAGAAAAGAAGTAGAAAAATATAATAAATAGCCAGAAGTCTTGATAATAAACCAAAAATATCCAGAAATATCCAAGTCTAGATAATAAACCAAAAACTTACAAAAATATCCATAAACATCCAAGTCTAGATAATAAACCAAGAATATCCAGAAATATCCAAGTCTAGATAATAAACCAAAAACTTACAGAAATATCCATAAACATTCAAGTCTAGATAATAAACCATAAATATCAAGAAACATCCAGAAACTTCCAACTTTAGATAATCCAAAAAGATAATACAATGATAAGTCTACCAGAGACAAATCCGGGCAAAAGTTTAATCATATAACTCTACGCTCTATGATGGGCCAGATACCCATCCCTCAGATATTACTCATAAGCAGGGTGTAGGTGATCAAGATCTGGTGGCACAACTGTAGGAGCTGGGTGAGTGGAATCCCGACGTTGTTCAATATCGATGACACTTCCTCCTTAACAGTAGTAGGGACCATTTCCTCTTTAACATCAATCTCTGCTTCAGGTATCACTTCCTCCTTAACAGTAGGAGGTACCACTTCTTCCTTAACATAAGAGGTACCACTTCCTTCTCAGCAGCAATTTTTGCCTCTCAAGCGACGTGCTTGGGTCATGGGTGCCATCTGGTAAGACTGATGAAACATAGAGATTAGTGGTCTAACAAAATAAATATATGAAAGGTACATGTTATATATAGTTTCAGATTTTACATGATATATTTTACATTTTTTTAAACCACTTTTGAAAATTTATCTTCTTCGTTTTCCTCGTCCTCCTCTTCCTCTTCCTCCAAATCTTTACTTTCATATACTTTGTCTTCCTCTTCGGATATTTCTATCTCTTCTACACGATTAGACGTGTAATGAGGAACTTCCGTTGAGTCTACATCTACAATATTTGTTACAAAAGGCAGCTCATCCTCCTCATAAGTTGTTTCGTTAATGTCAAAGATTTCTAGCTTTGGTTTTGTGTACTTCCCACCAGTTCGACCTCATTGTTCCCATTTAGGATAAGTTGTGAAGTACATGAGCTAATTCTGACTTGGTATAACAAATAGTTCATAGCCTTGATATTGACGTCAGTAGTTTATATCCACGAGACCGTGCTTGTCTATTTTCCAACCTTGATCTTGGATCGGATCGAGCTAATCACATTTGAATAACACGATCTTAGCAGGCTCTATGCCATAGTTATATGTCAAATCAACAATCTCATGTAAGACGCGCATAGAAATTATTGGCTAGATCGACATCTTTGTAGTTTGTAGATTTGATACACAAGCAAATATTTTATGTGGAATCAAGATCCAAAAAGCTCTCTCCGATCGGGACATTTTTTGACTTGAACCTAAACCCATTCACACATTAGCTTGGCCAGATTTTGATACCATAAATTTGCCCCTTGGCTAGAGTTTTAACAAATTCATTCTCTAGTGTTGTGTGTAGACGATCGACCTAAATACTACAAGATAAGAAATTAAGTTCAACATTTCGTTAATTATTGTATAAAATGCATACAAAAAGTAATTACCAATTTACTTTATATTCACTCAACCAGAAAGGGAAATGACGTCTCATTTCTTGTTCTACTTCTTCATCTTTTAAGTATGTTCTACTCGACCTCATCTCATCATTAAATGTGTTGAAAAACAACAACACATAGTCCAATTAGTGTAATAAAAATATCGAATACTATTATATTAAGATGACGTGAACATGGACGTATTTATTACTTACCCTTCAAGCTTCTCCACTTCATCCTCGTCGCAGTTAAGTAATTGTTTGCCATGAAATATAAAAGAGCAGAACAGTTTTATGGGAGGACTGGACTTTTACTTCACGTTACAAACTCGCTTGTACAAAGAAAGCCTAGGGACGAAAACCTAGGTACAGTAATCTAAGTACAATTGTTTATTTTTGATTCTGGAGGGTGACGGTAGAGGCTCGGGAAAGCGTCGGCCGCTCTGCCTTATTCCTTGAACGATCGGACGTAGTCTTGGCTTTTGTGACGAGATGCTTGGCGTTGATGAAGAAACGCTCTTCTTGCTCTCCTAGTATTGCTCTTCTGGCTTCTCTCTCTCTCTGGATTGATCTCTCTGTATTTTCTCTCTGATTATCGGGGGAGCCTCTCTGTATCTGACTTTATTTTACAGGGGAATGACACCCTGCTATTTATAATAGTAGGGGGCATCATTAGGGTTTGGATGATTACCCATTCTCAAAGTGGCGTCGGCCTGGTGATTGATCAATCTGGGCCATTAGTCTTGAGTGTGAAGGATCTGGACCATTAATGTGGATTATGCCAAATCCCATCAATAACAAATGCTGATTGCAATAAATCTTCCATCATGATGATCTGCTGATGTCTGCAAATCCAAATGAATCAATTTAATTCATTCTCTTGCCACGGGTCCCAAATTATTGGGATCTGACCCAAAATTTGATTATCTTTAGGACACGTATCCTGTCATCATTATTGAGCCGCATGAGGAGTGTTCATATTTGGGCCGCATGAAGGTCGTCATGACCGAGCCGCATGGAAGATTTCATGACCGAGCTGCATGAATAGTCTCTATACTTGAACCGCATGAAGGTTGTCATGACCGAGCCGCATGAATAAGTTCATGATCGAGCCGCATGGGGGTCTTCATGGCCGAGCTGCACGAGAGTTTTCATGGCCGAGCCGCATGGGTTTCTTCATGGCTGAGCCGCATGGGGAGTGTTCATATTTGGGCCGCATGAAGGTCGTCATGACCGACCCGCATGGAAGATTTCATGACCGAGCTGCATGAATAGTCTCTATACTTGAACCGCATGAAGGTTGTCATGACCGAGCCGCATGAATACGTTCATGACCGAGCCGCATGGGGGTCTTCATGGCCGAGCCGCACGAGAGTCTTCATGGCCGAGCCGCATGGGTTTCTTCATGGCTGAGCCGCATGGGGGGCCTTCATGGTTTGAACCGCATAGATTTCTTTGCACTGGCCGTATGAACTCGTTTAGTCTGGCCGCATGGACCTGCCTCGAAGCTTGGTAGACAGCGCCTTATTGGTGAAGATTTTCCTTATTTCCTAAGAAAATTCTGCTTTTCGTGTCAGTCATTATGATAACTTTATGTCAGGTCTGTCATCTGTCAGCTGTCAGCCGTCAGAGCATTAAATGCGTACAGACGCTGGGCAGAGCTGTTTTGAATGCCACATGGCCTCTCTCTCTGAGCCGTATTAAGTTTACTCGAACTGCCTGTGTGCTTGAGCCACATGGGACTCTTGAGCCGCACGAGCCCTCTGAGCCGCATGAGGCTATTTGGCCGCATGAACCGTCTTTCTCTTCTTTTTCATGCTTCTACAAGACCCCCTTCAAAGTTTTCAATTTGCAAAATTGAAATACTTTGAATAAGAAGCATGATTATGCGAGAGCTGTATGGATATATTCTGTCCTAGCCGCATGGAATTTTCTAGCCGCATGATTACCTCAGCCGTATAACTCTCTGAGCCGTATAGGCTGTTTTTAGCCGCATGAGCTCCTCGCCACGTCTTCTTGCCACGTGTGCAAATTATTTAAAAATCTTCTGCATTTAATGCTCTTGATTTGCTGTCAGATCTTAAGAGCCGCTTTTTTGGGCTAGGATCCCAAGAGTCAGGCTATTATTCAGTCGTCTTTTGCCTCGATGACCGAAGAGTCGGTCATTGTGTTGCATGCGGATCGTGGCGTTCCTTCTTTGTCTATAAATAGGAACACTTTCATTCTGGGAAATCTTCTTTTCTCTCTCTCATCTTCGATCTTTCTAACTCCTTCCTCTCCCAAGCACCCATGGCTCCCAAGAAGGCTGCTGCGTCGAAGGCTGCAAAGGGCAAGGCGGTCGCTTCTGCAGTGGCTGTGGCGACGAACGTGGCCACTCCTCCGCCGGCCGCTGTTCACTCTGTTCATCACGACGTTCATCCACCGATTGCTGGTAAGGGTATTACTTTAGAACCCTAAGTGCCATGGCTCTGCTGCATAATTTATGCATAAGCTGCATGTACAAGTTTCGTCGATATGACCGCATAAGCACTTCGCCCAGGGGGGCCGCATGGGCTTGTCATACTCGATCTGAACCGCATATATTTTTGGTTTGGGCCGCATGAGCGTAATTGAACCGCATGAGCTCATCTACTTGTAGCCGCATGAGTCTATTTGTTCAGGGCCGTATGAGTCTACGTCGACTTTGAACCGCATAGTCTCACCTGAAATTGAGCCGCATCAGCGTCTAGGTTTGTTCGTTGAGTCCATGTGAACCTTGAACCGCATAGGCCCTTCTGAACCCAAACCGCAGAAGCTTCATAAGCTCATCTGAACTTGATTTGCATGGACTCGTCTGACTCGGAGCCGCACAAGGCCGTGATGAACAGAACCGCATGGACTCATTGGGTTCAGAGTTGCATGAGGCTATGACGACCCGAGCCGCATAGACTCTAATGATCTTTCAAATGCTTCTTGATTTTGACTATCTTCTAATCTTATTTCTTTCTTCTATCTTCAGTGAATCTGCCAGTAAATCTTGCGGGGGAACTTCTGGTGGGCTCGAATCAGTTTGCCTTGGGCGTGCGTCTTGATGACTTAGTTAAGTACGTGCTGAATCAATTTCCTGTTAATGAGCCTTCGGGGAGGTTGAACGCCATCGAGAATCAGACCCTCCATTATCTCCGTGCCATGATGAATTCTGGGAAGTTGGATGGATCATACCTGAAGTCCTCATTCTTCTTCGGAGACGCTTTGATAATAAAGAATCCCCGAGTATTAGAGATCTCTGAGAACTGGGATTTTACTTTGGATGGGGTGGCGATCCATATTCCTCTCATGGAGCGTCATTATCCTCTGTCGTGGTTCAATATGGTATTGTTGGACAGAAAGATGGTGTGTAACTTAACTCCTACCCAATCAGGGATGTTGATGGGCGACATCCATCATAACCCGAACATTAGGTCAGCATACGCGGGTAAGGATTCCGTCCTCCGGTACATGATAAAACTGGCCCCAGGTACTTTCATGAACGTATATGGTCCTAACTTCACATTCACTCAAGCTGATACATTCCTGAATCGGCTTGCTCGCAAGAAATCTTATCCCGTTGGCAGACTGGCATTGCAGAACTGGATAAACCCTACTTCTACGTGGGCCCACTTGACCACTTAGGTTCTACAGACCTACGGGACATTCCTGCAGGAGGGAGGACTCTATCATGCCATCCGGGGCACCTGTCACGGGCTTCCTATCAATAAGCCATTGTTCGTGGCGCTCCTAGAGATATATAACCGGCGAACGGGGATGTTCTTCGCACCCGGAGGGGAGTTAGGGCTTGCTCTCCACGAGATGTATACTGTCTCCAAGCTTCCGTGGGGGAACAAGCCTTTCGAGGTGTACACCCCGTTGAACGAGGAGCTCGAGGACCTGAACAGACAACTCCCAGGTTTTATTACGGTGTACCAGGAGTTGCTATGCCATCATAGTGCTTGTCACCAGATGGCTATAAAAAAGGAGGCTAGTTCAGAAGGGAACGCTCCCCACACCACATCCTGGGTCAATTATCTTTTTAAAGGTGACCCTTCTGGCGAGGTTATTACTCGAACCCTTCAAACCCAGGGAGAGATAAAAGACCTGATGTTGAACGTCAAGAAGTCGCGGTCTAATAGCGATATATTCGGGAATCATGCTGACTCTCTTAGCTATTTTTACTACGGTATTAGACAGATGTCTGAGAAAGCGCTCCTGGCTGGATTTTTCATGATATGGCTACGGAATTGCGTAGTCTCGGGGGGGGCAGGCTCTATTGAGAGGATCAGCCGCCACTTCATTCTCCCTGCCGTTAAGCTGGTATTCGGAGTTAGACTGGCTCTTCTTCCGGCTATGGTATGTAGCATACACCATGGTCTTCGTACATTCTAGTCCAAGGTTATTGCCCGCAAGAAGACGCTGGACTTAGAGCGCATAGAGCTACCGTTCCACTATTTGATGGGGTGGTTGTTGATGCACTACAAGTCTTTGATGGGATCTGGAACAGCGTAAGATGCTACAGACCAAGACGCTTTTCTTTTCCAATGCCATCACCAACCTTGGGAATACAGTACTATGCCAGCTTGTCGGAGGGCGCTGGCGAGGGTGGATGGGTGTGACTTTTTCGTGTCTGTTCCTTATTTTTTCGATGAGGAAGTGAGGGATGTACACCTTGATGGTACCGGACCTCCTCACTTTTTGTCTCCAAAGATGCTCACCTGGCTGCGCAATATTCACCCCGCGCATCTGGTTTATCGTAACCGCGATAATGTATACTTGGAGCCCTACCTGCCTAGTAGATTTTTCCGCCAATTTGGCTATAGCCAGCTATTCCATGACTGTCCCAGCCCTTGCTTGGGCTTTAAAGGTAGCGTTCTTGATGGTGTCAGGGCGTGGAGTTATTATGATGCTTATCATACTTGGGTCAGCTTCTCGGTCCCTGATACTAAGGCGCCGAGGGAAATTTTGTACGTGGCTGCCTTGTATCATGTTATGGCGAACAAGCCTCCTGTAAATTTCGATCCGAGTACCAGTTTCATCGTGGGTACCGGTTTAGAGGAAAAGCCAAAGGGGGCTAAGGCTAGAAAGCAACTAGCGCTCCAGACTCCCCTTCCTGAATCAGAACCTTCTGAGGCGGCTGAGGAGGATGATGATCATGATAGCGAAGACCCTCTTTCTTTTGGGGGTGAAGAAGTAGCGGATCAACCGCTTGCCACACCAGACGAACTGGCGGAGGATCCGCCGCTTGCTACACAAGAGGAAGTAGTGAGGGAAGGACAGCCTCCCGATGTACCTAGTCCCTCACGCAAACGAGTCAGACGTGAGTCTTCTGACGGTAGAACGTCCTTTTCTGTGAAAAGAGCCGCTGTCAGGTCTCGTGGGTCGCTTATTACCGAGAGGGGTGAAGATGTTGATGATGTTCCGGAGGTAAGACTATGTTGGCACCATCTTCTTGTTATGGTTTTCTTTCTCTTAGAGATATGAGCTAATCATTTTTTTTTCGTAGGCGTCTGATGAACCAGGCTCTCATGAACCGTCTGCTGCCCCTGGAGTTGATCCGGCCCTTGCTGCTTTAATTAGTGACATGTGTGCAGCGGTCCTTTCTGCGAGGGCTCTTTCAGCGGTGGTTGAGGACTCCCAAGTTGCTGAGGCCCCGGTCCGGGGTCACGAAGGTTTCCTTGGGCCTGTCTCCGAGATTATTGAATTTTCGCAAAGCGATACCGATCTCGTCGTATCCCCTCCCGAGGGTGCTGGGGCGGAGGAGCCCATCATATTCAACTCGGAGGCTGCTGGTAAAGAGGCTGCGGTGGCTGTAGGCGAACCTCAGTCCCCACACTGTTCCGCTGGTAAGATAAGCCAAATATTGACTAGTGAGGGGGCTTATTTGCTCTATCAACATATCCTCCGGGTCAAATCGATTCATGGTTGTCTTGGCCCTACAGGTCCTGACCCTTTACTTCCTACAGTAGATATTCTTGGGGAAGGCTCGGCCTGCCGCAATCTGGAAGAAAGGAGCGTTTCCTCTCCTTCACCGTCTCATATCGAGGGGCCTCCCGCCAGCTCCGGGCAGATGGGAATGGAGCTGGCGATGGTCTCCGCCTCATCCTCTGCTGCTTATACGGCTTCAGAGATTGACTTTTCGACCCTGCCGAGCATTCAAGTTCTACTGGCTGCTGAAGAGGAGTTGGCCGCTGTTCATGCATCCTTCCGTGCGGAGTTTGTTTCCCTTGTAGCAGGAGCAGCAGATTCTGTTACGTCTTCTTCAGTGTTGCCAGCTACACTCCCGTTGACGCCGGCTTCTTCGGAGGCTCTGGACGAGGTGACGCAGGATGTGGTCGACAGCTTCTATCGCCACTTAAAGAGGGGCGTAGATGCTGCCGTAGAACGGGGGATCCCTTTTTCTCTGTCTCTGCGGGGCGCTCGGGGTCAGATTGACACTTTGAAGGCTCTTCCTGGCGGGGTGGGGTTAGCTGCGCTCCTGGAGCCCAAGTTGGCAGAGGCTGATCAGCTCGTGACCCAATTGCTGGCGATACGGCAGGCTGGCTTACCTGCCACGATTGAACGGGAGCGGGGCTTCCTTATTGCTGCTCGGGATAGGATCAAGCTTGCTCGAGATACTGCCGGGCCAGTTGTGAAGGGGGACCTTGACAAGTTTTCCGCTTTGTATGACAGGCTGGGTTGTCGAAGTCAAGCTTGTAGGGCTTGGGAAGAGTCTGCTTCTCGTGGAATAGCTGACACGAAGGAGCAGATTCTCGCACTTCAGAGGGAGTTGGCCTTCTTAGAGTCAGAACTGGGGGCTGCTCGTGCGAAACAGGAATCAATCGCTCGGGAGGCCGAGAGGGTTTTTCGATCTTCTGTTAACCTGGAGCGGGCTTTCAAGAAATTCGAAGACGACTGGCAAGCTCATGCTCATCTGGCGGATACGGCGGTGCTGAGCTAAACAGAGGCTTGAGCGATCGGTTGCCTTGCTGACAAACCGTCTCATGGCGTTATGTGCCCCGGAGCAGTAATCAGTCTTCTATTTTTCTTTTGCTATCTTTTTTTTTCTTTTTGTCTTTATTTTGTAAGGGATGTGATCCCAAATGATGTAGCACTTTGAATTTTGAATAAATGAGCATGTTTTAACTCATCTTCTCTTTCTTGTACTTGTGGTGTTTGTGGAATTGGACCTGCTGGGGGATTATTTGTGGACCTGTTACCCTGGGCGTACCTTGGTTTTAGGTATGAGTAACAAGTTTTGGAGAGGAATACCTAGAACAACTTCACGATAAGATAGCTATAGAAGTTTTTGGTATTCGAAAGAACGCCAGGGAGCCACTGGGCTCCCAGGCATGATAGGAAAGGGATGGGTGTGTACTAGAGACCCAGTACAGCATCTGTGGTCGACTGAGGACATTTGTGGTCATCAGAGGACATTTGTGGTCAACAGAGGACATTGGTGGTCAACAGAGGACATTTGTGGTCAACAGAGGACATTTGTGGTCAACAGAGGACATTGGTGGTCAACAGAGGACATTTGTGGTCAACAGAGGACATTTATGGTCAACAGAGGGCATTAGTGGTCAACAGAGGACATTTGTGGTCAACAGAGGACATTTGTGGACCTATTATCCTTGTCGTACTTCGGTTGCGGGTACAGATAATAGGTTGAAAGGGAACCGACGTACTTACTCAGAGGTAATGAGGACATGGCAAGTATGAAGGTTTCTTCTACGGAGCCTTCCCACGCAGAGGTAATAAGGACATGGTTGGAGTGGGCTCAATGAAGAGGGGATACATAAAACGACTCAGAGGTAATGAGGACATAGAAGTTTTATGTAGTGGGTGATTTGTTTTTGGCGGAAGTGAAATGACTCAGAGGTAGTATCGACATGGTCGTTTTGGAAGTTTGTGGACCCGTTACCCTTTTTTTTGTGCACTGGAAGTGCGGGTAGTGGATCATGAGGGAGGATCTCTTATAGGAAGAAAGTTCAGAGGTATGATCATACATGACTTACTATCTAAAAGAGTGACCAGGATGTGAGTTCAGGGGAACCAGCGGGTACATGACTCGATATTGTAAAAGTGTGAGTTCAGTGGTACCAGCGGGCACATGACTCGATAATCTTGGATATTGTAGATGTGAGTTCAGCGGCACGAGAGGGTACATGACTCGGGAATCTAAGGAATGGTGAGAGTGAGTTCAGCGGTACGAGCGGGTACGTGACTCGTTGATCTGGAAAATGTGAGGATGAGTTCAGAGGTACCAGCGGGCACGTGACTCGAATGTTTGTAGAGTGTAGGAATGAATTCAGAGGTACCAGCGGGTACATGACTCTATGCATGGAACCAGAATGTAAGTTCAGTGGTACGGGGAGGTACATAACTCGATACTTTGAGATGTCTCGAGGATTTTGTTTCGGACATAATACTTCTTCAGGAACTTGCCGTTGATGGACAGCATGAGCAAGTCTCCATTTTGTTTTGCGAGGCGGTAGGCACCGTTGGAGAATACAGCTTCGATGATGAACGGGCCTTCCCATTTTGGTTGAAATTTACCGGCAGTTTTATGCGTCATAACCATCGGCCTACGAACCGCCAGAACGAGATCGCCTACTTGGAATGTTCTGACCTAGACCTTCTTGTTGAAAGCTTCGGAGATTCTGGCCTGATATAGCTCGATTCGCTGCTGAGCTAACAGGCGTTTCTCGTCCAGGGCCTCCAATTCTTGTAGTCGATGATGGTGGTTTTTGTCTGTCGTCAACTTATGTGTGAGGGCGACACGGAGTGAGGGGATCTGAGTCTCTAATGGGAGGACTGCCTCACTCCCGTACACCAGGAAAAATGGTGTATTCCCAGTGGCTGTTCGGACTGTGGTACGATATGCCCATAAGCATTCGCCAAGCTTCTCGTTCCAGTCACGCTTGTTAGAGGACACGAATTTCTTGAGTAACTTGATTATGGTTTTGTTGAATGCCTCTGCTAACCCTTTGGTTGCTGGATTGTAGGGTATCGAAGCAATGTTCTGAATTCGGTGCTTGTCGCAGAACCGATAAAATGCGTGGCTTACGAACTGTGGCCCATTGTCGTGAATGATCCTTCGGGGCAGTCCAAAGCGGTAGATGACATGATGCTTAAGGAAGCTGATCAGGTTTGAAGTTTTCACCTCTGCCAATGGGATGGCTTTCGCCCATTTGGAGAAGTAATCGGTGATTGCGAGTATGAATCGGTGTCCTCTAGACGAAGACGGGGTGATTGGGCCGACGATGTCCATACCCCATGCTTCGAATGGCCAGGAGGCCACAGTCGGATATAGGAATTCAGATGGCTGGTGGATGAAGTCGGCGTAGATTTGACATGCTTTGCACTTTCGTGCATAATCTATCGCGTCTGCAACCATCGTGGGCCAGTAATAGCCCATTCGGCGAAGGCGGTCTTACAGTTTTGGGCCAGGCTGGTGGGCTCTGCAGACACCATCATGGGCTTCGCGTACAGCTTCCTTGGCTTCTGTATTTGATAGACACCGGAGCAATAACCCATCATAGGATCGGCGATACAGCATTTTCGTCTCTGTATCGTAGAAAAATCTGAGAAAACGTCTTCTGATAGAAGTAGCTTCCTTCGGATTCTCTGGCAGGATGTCGTATACTACGAAGTCGATGAACGGCTGTCTCCAATCTGGTGCTTCGTCGGTTGAAAGAGCGGAGTAGCTTTCAATGCATCGAATGTTATCCTTAGGACAGATCAGTTCACGGCCTATTATGTCGACCTGACGACGAGCGTAATTTGGTACAGCTTGGGAAGCGGCCAAACCAGCTAGTGCATCAGCCTCAATGTTCTGGAGTCTGGGAACATATTCTATGAAGAATCCTCCCAGAGACGAGATGATGTCGATTGCTATTCGATGATACGGGATCATGTCTTCGTGGCAGACCTTGTATGCCCCCCGAATCTGATTGACTATTAACTGTGAGTCGCCGTATGCTTCAAGATACTCTACCCCCAGCTCCTTCGCAAGCCGGAGGCCAATGACCAAGGCATTGTATTCGGCCACATTATTTGAACAGGGCTCTGTGAGTGAGTAGGCCCGATTGATTACCAAGCCGGAAGAAGAAATCAGCACCACTCCAACTCCAGCGATGACGTTGCCTTTGGGTCCAGTTCTTGAAGCACCGTCGAAGAATATTCGCCCGATGGCATCATGGGAAACTGCATTTGAACTGGTGACCTCGTCCGGTAGCTCTTCATATACCCTAGTCGTCTCCGAACCTGGATGGGCTGCTAGAAAGTCTGCCAGAGCCTGGCCTTTAACAGCCTTTTGCGGGACGAAGATCATGTGGTATGGTGATAGTAATATCGTCCAGGTAGCAAGGCGAGAGCTGAGTGTCCCAGGTTTGGTCATGAGGACCCTGAGGGGGTTGATCCGCGATATCACGTGGATGGTTTGTCCCGTGACGTAGTGTCGCGTCTTCTGGATTGCAAACACGAGAGCAAGGCATTCCTTCTCTACGGCCGTGTACCGATATTCTGGCCCGATCATCTTCCGACTGAGGTAGTATATAGCTTGTTCGTGGCCTGCATCATTATTCTGTGCCAATAGGGCACCAAGAGAATATTCCATAGCTCGCACATAGAGCAGGAAAGGCTTTCCAGCAACATGAGCTACCAGGACTGGAGGGTTCGACAAATATTCTTTGATGTTGTCGAAAGTGCGCTGGCATTCCTCATCCCATACGAAAGAGACTCCCTTCTTCATGAGATGGGTAAATGGTTGACATCGTCCGGAGAGATTAGAGATGAATCTCCTGATGTAAGCAAGCCTGCCTTGGAGGCCTCGGAGTTCGCGAAGATTTCTCGGGGGACCCATCTCTATGATTGCCTTTGTTTTCTCGGGGTCGATGTGAATGCCCTGAGGAGTGATGACGAAACCCAAGAATTTCCTGCTGGAGACACCTAAGAATGATTTAGTAGGGTTCATCTTTAAGTTGTGTGCTCGCATTAGATCGAACATTGTCCTGAGATCTTGCAGATGATCTTCCTTCGAACGGCTTTTAAAGGCGATGTCGTCGATGTAGCACTCCACTGTCTTGCGCAAGTGGTCTCTAAAGATGACGCTCATAGCTCTCCGGTAAGTGGCGCCAGCATTCCTTAAACCAAAAGGCATAACGGTGTAGCAATATGTACCAATTGGTGTTCGGAATAACGTGTGTTTCTCGTCGTCAGGGAATATCTTGATCTGGTTGTATCCTGAGAAGCCATCCATGAAGGACATACGTTCGAAGCCGCAGGTGTTGTCGATCATGATATCTGTGATAGGGAGAGGGAATTTATCTTTAGGGCAGGCCTCATTCAGATTCCGGATGTCAATGCATATTCGGATCTTCGCGTTCTTCTTGAGAACTGGTACGATGTTGGCTACCCAATCCGGATGCTGCTCTTCGCAAATAAAGCTGCTGGCTATTAGTTTGTTGACCTCGGCTTCAATAGCATTCATGACATCTGGGCGGTACCGTCGTTGGTGTTGCTTGACAGGTTTTGTATCCAGACGAATATTGAGTTTGTAGAGTGCGATCTCGTGGTCCAATCCTGGCATATCTTCATAGCTCCAGGCGAACACATCGATATACTCTTTGACGAGTTGGAGCAGCGACTCTCACTCTTCATCTGTCAGACTCTGGCTGATAAAGATTGGTTTCGGGGAGGCTTCATCACCAAGATTAACTTGTATGACCTCGTCCTCAGTGGGAGGTTCTCTTTGCTCGAAACGCTTTTCCTATTGTTCATCTAGCTGTTGGTCCCATGGCTCTAGCTCGAGAATTTCCGGAATGTCTTCTTCTTCTTCATAAGCGTCGGCGAATGCCATGTTGACTGACAGGACTTGTCTGAATACGTCTCCAATGATGGTAACTGAGTCAGAAGTTGGTGACCCGGTCGAATGTGAATGCTAGTCGCATTCTTCATCTGAACTTTCAGGGGTCATCGTGGGTGTTACATACCCTAATCCACAATGCGTCTTGCTATAGTAGTCCCGTGGTTTGCCAGTCGGGACCGGTGGCTGCAAAGGTAATCGTCGTCCGGTATAGTAATTCAAGCCCGGCATCGTTTCCAGATTATACCCCTGTTTCTGCATGAGATATTTAGATTGGGGGCTATAAAGATACAGGGGTAGTCTCCCGGCATCCGATCCAAGGTCGACTTCTTCTATGGTAAAGGGATACGGATCGTCCTTCCGGCCGAAGATGATTGGATGGTCCCCTTCCTCGACTATTCGGTAAGCGTCTTCTGCTGGAGTAAGCTGGATTATGGTGTAGATATTTGTCACTTGTGTGTGTAGGTGATTACCTATACCGTTTTCCATAGCGTATATTGTACAAAGCTTATTAAGCTCGAGGTAGTTCAAAGATAACCCTTTATTGATGAAGTAAGGTATCTTTTCTAGAGGGATTACATCATCTGCGAAGGGAACATCAGTGTGGGCATCCACATACTTGGCCAGCTCCGGTTCCTCTTCGACTACCCCTGTGTGAATGAAGACTGAGAAGACGACCTGGGGAGTTTGATCGTTAGCGGTTCAGTTGATGGTGCCGAGCGTGGAGTTGTTGGCAGACTAGCGACCCCCAGTTTGGTACTCACTGTGGAACGGGGAGTGGCTGGTTCACAGGAATTGTCAGACCTTGCACTGGGGTGACGACCCTTCTTGGGAAGGCGTATCGTCAGTGGCTTGTCGGAGGGATTGAGCTTCTCCGTTTGGGGCTAACCGACACTCGGCAGTCTGATTGTTAGTGGCCCCGTTGTGGATCTTGGCACTTGGCCAGACCTTTGCAGCCGGATTATCATCTGCTCTTCTTGTGCCGAGAGGCTGATTGCGTCCTTACGCAGAGTGGCGGTAAGGGGTACGGACCTGCCCGGTTTGCGAGCTTGGAGGTGGATCGTCAGAGGCTCTTCTGATTCTGTGGCTGTCTCGGTACTAGCTTGTACATCTCCTTCACCAAGATGCTTATTCGACTTTTCGTACAGACAGGAGTCTGAGTAGTAAGATTTGACCCCTTTGAAGGGATCGATATCAGCAAATTTCGTCCTCACAAAGCCGTATTTGTCGACATATTTGAAGCACTGGTGCAGCATGGAAGGCACGATCATATAATCGTGTATCCATGGGCGCCCCAAGAGGATGTTGTAAGAAGTGTCTGCATCTATGACGTAGCAGGTGACTTCGGATTAGAGGTCGCCAATTTGATACTTCAGACGAATCTTCCCAATAGGGTAGCTCCTGCCCGAATTGAAACCGCTGATGGCGGTGCTTGTAGGCGTCAGACGATGCATTGGAATGCGGAGATGATGTAGCAGACCCTTAAGGATAATGCTTATGGAAGAGCCAGGATCAATGTGCATCCGATCCACCTTTACGTCGCTGATGTATCCAATGTAGTATAGTGGGCGATCGTGCAGATTAGTCTTGATGAGCATGTCCTACGGAGTGAAGACTGTCACTCCCCGTTCCCGGAATACGTATTTTTATATATGTACAACTCATGTGTATTTAGTTAGTATTTATCATGTATTATTCTGTATTTAAATTCCTTTAGTTTCATGTTAATTAATTATCTGCTCTTTAAATTTTTATGTTAATTAATTTCCTGCAAATTTTATTTCTGCAATTATATTTCTGTAATTTTATTACCTGCATTTTATTTGCTGCTTTAGTGTTATTGGGTTTCGGTTTGCTGGATCCCCTTAAACCCGGCCCAACACCCCACCTACCACCAACCTTCCTATTTAAAGCTTCCATCTCTTTCTCTCTCCTCATTACTTCATTCTCACCATTACTTCTTCTTCTTCCTCTCATTACTCCCCACCACCTACCACAGCAGGAGAAGGCAAGTGCAAACTTGCTTCTCAATCACCCATTTTTTTGGGTTCATGTGCCTTCTTCTCGTGATTCCAAGAGAGATTAGTTCTTAGCATTTTTGATTTCTATGGCTGGTTTTCTCTAGATCTAAGTTATAGTATTTCGGCTGTTCATGGGTTCTTGATCCACCAACTTAGCGTGCATTTCTGGCACTGGAACAAGCCTCCATAGGACTTGGAGTTTGGGAGATGTTTCACGCACACGTTCTTACGTGCTCGCGTAAACATCAGCCCAGTCACGCACACGTCTATACGTGTTTGCGTGTATTTCAGTCACGCTAACGTTCTCATGAGCGTGCGTGTATTTCAGTCACGCTCATGTCTGTGCGTGTCTGCGTGACTTTTGAGTTACGTCCACTCTGTGCGTGCGTGTATTTTTAGTCACGCTCGTATTTGAGTGCGTGTATTTTCAGTCACGCTCGCGTTGTCTGCATGTATTTGAGTCACGCTCCTGTCTTTGTGCTGCGTGCGTGACTTTTCACGCTCATGTCCCTGAGCTTGCGTTTGTGACTTTTTACGATCATATTGTGCGTGACTTTTGGCGTGCGTGACTTTTCACCCTCACGCTGCGCGTGCGTGAATTATTTGTCACGCTCATACGCTCACGTTGCCAGCACGTATCACTTATCACGCATCACTTGTCACACCTCACTGTTCACGCTCACGCTTACCAGAGTGTACGACTTCTTTTACGCTCGCTCCTTCATGCCAGACTTGGCGTACTTTTCACGCATACGATTCTTGCGTGACTTTTGGAC
Source organism: Iris pallida (assembly GCA_029216955.1). Lineage (NCBI taxonomy): Eukaryota > Viridiplantae > Streptophyta > Magnoliopsida > Asparagales > Iridaceae > Iris > Iris pallida. The sequence goes on from JANAVB010004398.1 coordinate 19,757,389, forward strand.
TTAGCTTAGACTTGTTAGCATGACTTCCTGATTTGGGAGTTTTATTTGTTTTATATTTTATTCATTTAATGTTGGCATGAACCCAAAAATCTTAGCATGTTAATATTTTAATACCTAGGGTTGTGTATTAGTGCCAAGTGTCTGGATTGGTATATGGATATCCAGTGAGACTGGAACTTGACCTTGAGAGTTATAGACTCAACCCTATTTAATGCTAATGACTTTCATGCCTTGTCACCATTAATGACGATGGTTATCTTGACTAATTTGATCATGCGTTCCTAGTTGGAACTAAGAGACTGGCTAGTCGTCTTATTGAAATAAATGAATGAGACACGTTCATGTTATGAACTATTACAATCGACTGGCTGATCCCGAAATATTGACATACATGCACATGCAGTCTTCAATCTATTTATTTATTTAGTTATTTATTTATTTATTTATTTTCTACAAAAGAAGCATGTGTACCTTATGGTCAAGGCATGATTACCGTGGTTAGATTTGATTGTTGCATTACGCTATGTAAGACCTGCAACCTAACTGCACTGGTATCGTTGTAGAGTTGTGCATATCGTACCCCGTACGAAAGTACTCATTTGAATGACCATGATCCACGGCATGGGATTTCATTCAACGTAGGGACTATTAAGTTAAATAAAATAATAATTGCATGGAGACAATGGATTCCCGAGTTCTTACATGGCAGTCCCCTTGGGACGAGTAGTACCCGACGGGCCGGCTAGTTCCTACAGGTACTGTAAATCTGCCACACGGGCAGGGAATAGTATCTGCTTTTATTATTATGGTATATTGTATATTGACGGGCGTCCTGCTAGGACTCGTCTAATTCATGCATGGCGCACATGATTGACTGGATAGACTAGCCTTGCTCGCACATAGTAAGGACTGAGGAATCCCTAATTGCATAATTCTAGGATAACTTGGGACACATTATAGCAAGCCGTAGGATTTGATTGGCCGTTCAAGATGATTTGTTTGTGTACTGTACTACTCTGTTATCTAACTGGGATGATCAGAATGTCAGGACATGACGGGCCAACTTCTGTCCTTGTTTGGTTGGAAGGTTGGTTCGAAGTATCGTGATGTGATGTGAATCCTAGTAGAAAGTAGAGATCTATTATCATTATATTCTTTTACTTACTGGTTTAGTCCTTCATATCGTCCATCCTTGTGGTACTTGCTATTAGAGGTCTGACCTCTCTGGTTTTATATGGCCAGATTTAGAGCCGGTTCCCGAGGACTCAGCTTACTTCTACCTCCAGGATGGTCAACACTAGGAGAATGATTGCAGGAGGACTCGAGTGGGTTCCTTACTTCACCGCTCGTTTTGTTATTTACCTTTATACTTAGCCGTTTGGCACCGACATGTTAGTCGGATTGTCTTGTACTTACTTTTACATGATTGTAATTAAGTCAGACTGCAGCTGATAACAATTGTGTATACTTGCTATACCATCTGGCTATGTTTTGTAAAGCCAGATCTCAAGAACATTTTGACTGAGCGTTTGGGACGCCTTACTGCTTTATCTTACATGTTCTCTATTTCTGTTTCCTTGCTTGAATGATTGAGACAATGGATGTGTAATGACCATAGCAAGACTTTTATGTAGTATGCACCCCCTCGTCTGGTTAGACAGCATTGATCGTATTATACGGTATTCATCTACCCGTAATACGTAGTTGGCTGAGTCATTCCCCCGCTCTCCAGTATTCTGGTTCTGGGGCGTGACAAGGTTTTAGTGGTGGCCCATCCAGGTCTGATTTCAGACTTGTGGGGTGTTTTGATTTATAGGATGTCTCAATCACACATGTTTCCCCTTGATCTCTTGATTCGTTATTCTCAACTCTTGCTTGACATTCCGGTATCCTTTGACTTCATTGATCCTTCATGTCCGGTTGTTTGATTGTTCTCTTGTCCCTTTTCTTAGGAGCACTTCGTCCGCAGCGGTCAGAGCTGGGCAGCAACAACAAAGGCAACAAGGACAACCTGACCAGGATGGTCAGCAACCAGGGCCAGTCTCACCTCAGAAGACTATCCAGGAAGAAGTGATAGTAGAACCAGCGGTTGGACCGCAGTATCCGGATATTCCAAACCCACCCACAGTTCTACCTACCCCTGTGGAAGTGGACACACCAGCCCTTCTGGAGATCATGAGAGGAATGATGGCTGCTCAGCAACATCAGATGTTGGCCCAGCAGCGCATGTACACTCAGCTACAAGAGCAGAATGTGTTGCTCAACCAAGGATTGCAGACGGCTTTGGAAAGAGGAGTGAGGACTGATTCAGGAGCATCAGCCAGGTTTTGCAAGTACAACCCCCGCCATTTCGAGGGCACGGAGGATGCCATCTCAGCAGATGCATGGCTTAAGGATATGGAGGCTATTCTGACAGCAGCGAAGGTGCCGGCAGAAGAACGTGTGGATCTAGTGAAGTTGTTACTTCAGGATCTCGCACGTGATTGGTGGGAATCAGAGAAAGTGGGCATCAGGCGTCCTATGGCTTGGGACAATTTTACTGCAAGATTCAAGACTAAGTACTATGGAGTTGTGGCGCAGTTTGAGCTACAACAGAAGTTTATCAATCTCAGGCAGGCCGACAAGACTGTAGATGCTTATGCAGCAGAGTTCTGCAGATTGAGTAGATTCACCCCAGAGATGGTAGCAACAGAGCGCTAGAGGGCCATGAGGTTTCAGCAAGTGTTTCATCTTGAGCTCTTGCAATTGATAGAGGGGCACAATTACCAGACTTTTGACGAAATATTAACGGCAACTCGAAGGCATGAGATCACTATTCAGAGGCTTGCAGTAAGGACTGGGGGTCAGAAGAGATCCCACAGTCAGATAGAAGGAGGAGGGGGAGTAGCGCCCCGAACAACAGCACCATCCACTGGCATTCGTATCCACGATATGGCGATACGAGGACCAGCACCACCCAGGCAGCAGTAGCAACAGCAACAGAGGAAGAACCAGCAACCCCCGGCGGGATGCACTTATTGTGGAAAGATGGGACACACTAGAGATGTGTGTCGGACATTAAATGGACTGTGTCTGATATATGGAAATCCAGACCATCGGGTTACCACATGTCCCATGAATTTGAGGTCAGGAGGACCAGGGCAACAGTTTCTTGCTCTGCCAGCACCAGGGACAGGCCAGTATCGAGGACCAGCAGTGGCAGTAAGGCCGTTGGCACAGCGTCCGTTAGTACCGTAGGCTCAGATGTTTCGGCAGCAGGGACCGCCGATGCAGTAACACCAGCATAGACCACCCCAGCATCATCAAGGCAGGGGCCAGCAGCAGCATCAGGCTAGGCCGCAGCATGGAAATCAGCAAGGAGGTCGAGGGCAAGCATTCACTCTGTCCTTGGAGGAGGCATTGGCATCGGAAGATGTTGTGGCAGGTAACATTCTCGTCGCCTCATATCCCGCAGTAGCATTGTTTGATTCGGGAGCATCCCATTCATTTATATCTGCACGATTTGCGACACGACTAGGAATGGAGTTCGAGGCATTGCCAGGGAGGTTGAATATACTTACTGGTAATGGGCTCGTAGGAGTTAGTAGAGTTATTTTAGCGTGTAGCATTGTAGTTTGCGGGCATTCCTTACCCGCCCGGTTGATAGAATTTCCTGTAGGAAATTTCGACGTTATCTTAGGCATGGACTGGCTGAAAGACAGTCATGCGACAATAAATTGTCATAGAGGGAGTGTAACTTTTGATATTCCAGGCATGAAGAGATTCACTTTAGTCAGATCAGAGGCAACTCAACAAGAGCAGGGAATAGTAACGGCAATGGAGGAAGTTCAGATTCCGAAGGTAGTTGAAGAATTTCTAGACGTATTTCCCGAAGAACTTCCAGGTCTACCACCAGTTAGAGATATTGAGTTCAGTATAGAATTGGCACCAGGAACTAAACCGATATCAGATCGAGTTTACAGGATGGCGGATTCAGAGCAGGCCAAGGTATATGAGCACACAGAGGAATTGAAGGAGAAAAAGTTCATCCAAGCTAGTGTATCATCGTGGGCAGCACCAGTGGTACTTGTGGGAAAGAAGGATGGGTCATCCAGATTGTGCATTGACTACAGGAAGCTTAACGCGGCAACAGTGAAGAACAAGTACCCATTACCCAGGATCGACGACTTATTTAATCAGTTGAGCAAGGCTAGGGTTTTCTCCAAGATAGATCTTCGTTCAGGGTACCATCAGGTGAGGGTTCGGAAGGAAGACATTCCCAAGACAGCATTCAGGTCGAAGTATGGGCATTATGAGTTCTTAGTAATGCCGTTTGGTTTGACCAATGCTCCAGCTATATTCATGGATTTGATGAATCATATCTTTATGCCATACTTGGACCAGTTTGTCGTTGTATTTCTTGACGACATTCTCGTATACTCTGCTAGTGAAAAGGAGCATGAAGACCACCTCAGGAAAGTGTTGCAAGTTCTGAGAGAGAACCAGTTGTATGCCAAGCTCAGCAAGTGTAAGTTTTGGTCGGATCACATTTTATTTTTGCGACATATCATATCAGGAGCTGGAGTAGCTGTAGATCCCAGAAAGATAGAAGCAGTAGAAAGTTGGCCAGTACCCAAGACCGTAGCAGATGTGCGGAGTTTCTTGGGATTAGCAGGATATTACAGAAGGTTTGTGTCAGACTTTGCAAGGCTTTCAGCAACCATGACCCGCTTGACCCGGAAGGATGTACCATTCGTTTGGTCGGCAGAATGTCAGGCATCATTAGAGACTTTGAAGCAGAAGTTGATATCAGCACCTATTCTTACATTACCAGTTGGACCCGGAGGTTTTACAGTATATTGTGATGCGTCGGGTAAAGGACTTAGATGTGTCCTTATGCAACATGGGAAGGTGATAGCATACGCATCTAGGCAGCTTCGGGACCACGAGAAGAATTATCCAACTCATGATTTGGAGTTAGCGGCAGTAGTGTTTGCTCTGAAGCTATGGAGGCATTACTTATATGGTGACCGAGTGGAAATGTACACAGACCATAAAAGTATGAAGTACATCTTTACTCAGAAGGAACTAAACATGAGGCAGAGAAGGTGGTTGGAGTTGATCAAGGATTATGACATGGAACTTCAGTATCACCCAGGCAAGACTAATGTAGTAGCAGACGCTCTTAGCAGGAGAGGCGGCACATTTATGTTGACAACACAGAAGCACATCTTAGAAGACCTTCAGGAGATGGGCATCGAAGTTATATTTCCTAGTAATATAGCAGTTCTAACTAGTCTACAAGTCCAATCTGACTTGGTAGACAGGATCAAGGCAGCTCAGGCACATGACCCAAGGATTCAGAAGCTTCGGACAGAATGTGAGTCAGGACTCAGGAAGGAGATGAGGATTCACGAAGATGGTACACTTAGGTTCGGATCACGTTTATGTGTGCCTAGTGGAGATATCAGACAGGAGGTCATGGCAGAAGCTCATAGTTCTCAGTATTCTATTCACCCTGGAGGGACCAAGATGTACCAAGATATCAAGCAGCACTTCTGGTGGAACGGAATGAAGAGAGAGATAGCTAGATTTGTTTCCCGTTGCTTGGTATGTCAGCAGGTGAAGGCAGAACAGCAGAGGCCAGCTGGGTTATTACAACCACTTTCTATTTCGAAATGGAAGTGGGAGCATATTACAATGGACTTTATGACCGGTTTACCAAGATCACCAAGTGGTAAGGATGCTATTTGGGTGATAGTAGACCGGCTTACGAAGGTAGCACACTTTCTTCCTTTCAGAGTAGGACAATCTACAGAAAAGTTGGCAGAGTTGTATATGCAACAGATAGTCAGGCAGCATGGAGTCCCTGTTAGTATTGTGTCAGATCGAGATACCCGCTTTACATCACATTTCTGGAAGAGCTTACATCATAGTCTGGGTACCAAGTTAAGGTTTAGCATGGCCTACCATCCGCAGACAGATGGACAATCAGAAAGAACGATTCAGACTTTAGAAGACATATTGCGAGCTTGCACTCTAGATTTTGGAGGGTCTTGGGAGAGTCACCTGCACTTGGTCGAGTTCTCATACAATAATAGTTATCAAGCCAGTATCCAGATGGCGCCATTTGAAGCATTATATGGTAAGAAGTGCAGGTCACCACTTGCATGGAATGATATCGGAGAGAGAAAGATGTTAGGTCCAGAAATGATTGTTCAGACGGTTGAAGTAGTTAAAGGAATTAGAGAGCGACTTCGAGTTGCACAGGATCGGCATCGTCATTGGGCGGACCAGCATCGTAGGCCGTTAGAATTCTCTTTTGGGGACCACGTATTCTTGCAGATCTCACCTACTCGTGGGGTCATTAGATTTGGCGTTCGCGGGAAATTGAGTCCGCGGTACGTGGGCCCATTTGTTATCCTTGATCGGATAGGCGATGTTGCTTATCGTTTATCACTCCCGCCTTCGTTACGAGAGGTACATGACGTGTTTCATGTATCTCAATTACGTAGGTATGTATCGGACCCAAGCCATGTCCTCGATCATTCTGAGCTGGTTGTTGGTACCAACCTGTCTTACGAGGAACAACCTGTGTCCATTTTGGACCGAAGAGAGAAGATACTCAAGAACCGAACAATTAGTCTTGTCCGTATTGCTTGGGGTCATCACTCCTTGGGAGAGTCAACGTGGGAACGTGAGGATGATATCCGATCATGGTATCCACACCTGTTTGACTCACAAGGTATATCTCTTCCTGTATACCTTGATTGTCTTAATTTCTCATGCTTATCACTTTATGGGTAGAGCTACTTGATATCGTAGATTGATAGATTTACATATATAGTACTTGTTTTTGATATGGTAAAAACAGTTGCTTGTTCACTAGAATTGCTTGCTCACTAGAATTGCTTGTATTAGTTTAGCTCTGATATTTCTATCCGGCTTGGATTTGAAATTCCGAGGACGGAATTTTTCTAAGGTGGGTAGAGATGTCACTACCCATTCCCGGAATGCGTATTTTTATATATGTACAACTCATGTGTATTTAGTTAGTATTTATCATATATTATTCTGTATTTAAATTCCTTTAGTTTCATGTTAATTAATTATCTGCTCTTTAAATTTTCATGTTAATTAATTTCCTGTAAATTTTATTTCTGCAATTATATTTCTGTAATTTTATTACCTGCATTTTATTTGCTGCTTTAGTGTTATTGGATTTTGGTTTGCTGGATCCCCTTAAACCCGGCCCAACACCCCACCTACCACCAACCTTCCTATTTAAAGCTTCCATCTCTTTCTCTCTCCTCATTACTTCATTCTGACCATTACTTCTTCTTCTTCCTCTCATTACTCCCCACCACCTACCAGCAGCAGGAGAAGGCAAGTGCAAACTTGCTTCTCAATCACCCATTTTTTTGGGTTTATTTGCCTTCTTCTCGTGATTCCAAGAGAGATTAGTTCTTAGCATTTTTGATTTCTACGGCTGGTTTTCTCTAGATCTAAGTTATAGTATTTCGGCTGTTCATGGGTTCTTGATCCACAAACTTAGCGTGTATTTCTGGCACTGGAACAAGGATCCATGGGACTTGGAGTTTGGGAGATGTTTCACGTACACGTTCTTACGTGCTCGCGTAAACATCAGCCCAGTCACGCACATGTCTATATGTGTTTGCGTGTATTTCAGTCACGCTAACGTTCTCATGAGCGTGCGTATATTTCAGTCACGCTTATGTCTGTGCGTGTCTGCGTGACTTTTGAGTTACGTCCACTCTGTGCGTGCATGTATTTTTAGTCACGCTCGCATTTGAGTGCATGTATTTTCAGTCACGCTCGCGTTGTCTGCGTGTATTTGAGTCACGCTCCTGTCTTTGTGCTGCGTGCGTGACTTTTCACGCTCATGTCCCTGAGCTTGCGTGCGTGACTTTTTACGATCACATTGTGCGTGACTTTTGGCGTGCGTGACTTTTCACCCTCACGCTGCGCATGCGTGAATTATTTGTCACGCTCATACGCTCACGTTGCCAGCACGTATCACTTGTCACGCATCACTTGTCATACCTCACTGTTCACGCTCACGCTTACCAGAGTGTACTACTTCTTTTACGCTCGCTCCTTCATGCCAGACTTGGCGTACTTTTCACGCATACGATTCTTGCGTGACTTTTGGACTTAGCTTAGACTTGTTAGCATGACTTCCTGATTTGGGAGTTTTATTTGTTCTATATTTTATTCATTTAATGTTGGCATGATAATTCCCAATTATATCCTTACGCCTTTTTGCATGAACCCGAAAATCTTAGCATGTTAATATTTTAATACCTAGGATTGTGTATTAGTGCCAAGTGTCTGGATTGGTATATGGATATCCAGTGAGACTGGAACTTGACCTTGAGAATTATAGACTCAATCCTATTTAATGCTAATGACTTTCATGCCTTGTCACCATTATGACGATGGTTATCTTGACTTATTTGATCATGCGTTCCTAGTTGGAACTAAGAGACTGGCTAGTCGTCTTATTGAAATAAATGAATGAGACACGTTCATGTTATGAACTATTGCAATCGACTGGCTGATCCCGAAATATTGACATACATGCACATGCAGGCTTCAATCTATTTATTTATTTAGTTATTTATTTATTTATTTATTTATTTTCTACAAAAGAAGCATGTGTACCTTATGGTCAAGGCATGATTACCGTGGTTAGATTTGATTGTTGCATTACGCTATGTAAGATCTGCAACCTAACCGCACTGGTATCGTTGTAGAGTTGTGCATATCGTACCCCATACGAAAGTACTCATTTGAATGACCATGATCCACGGCATGGGATTTCACTCAACGTAGGGACTATTAAGTTAAATAAAATAATGATTGCATGGAGAGAATGGATTCCCGAGTTCTTACATGGCAGCCCCCTTGGGACGAGTAGTACCCGACCGGCCGGCTAGTTCCCACAGGTACTATAAATTTGCCACACGGGCAGGGAACAGTATCTGCTTTTATTATTATGGTATATTGTATATTGACGGGCGTCCTGCTAGGACTCGTCTAATTCATACATGGCGCACATGATTGACTGGATAGACTAGCCTTGCTCGCACATAGTAAGAACTGAGGAATCCCTAATTGCATAATTCCAGGATAACTTGGGACTCATAATAGCAAGCCGTAGGATTTGATTGGCCATTCAAGATGATTTGTTTGTGTACTGTACTACTCTGTTACCTAACTGGGATGATCAGAATGTCAGGACATGACGGGCCAACTTCTGTCCTTATTTGGTTGGGAGGTTGGTTCGAAGTGTCGTGATGTGATATGAATCCTAGTGGAAAGCAGAGATCTATTATCATTATATTCTTTTACTTACTGGTTTAGTCCTTCATATCGTCCTTCCTTGTGGTACTTGCTATTAGAGGTCTGACCTCTCTGGTTTTGCATGGCCAGATTTAGAGCCGGTTCTCGAGGACTCAGCTTACATCTACCTCCAGGATGGTCAACACTAGGAGAATGATTGCAAGAGGACTCGAGTGGGTTCCTTACTTCATCGCTCGTTTTGTTATTTACCTTTGTACTTATCCGTTTGGCACCGACATGTTAGTCGAATTGTCTTGTACTTACTTTTACATGATTGTAATTAAGTCAGACTGCAGCTGATAACAATTATGTATACTTGCTATACCATCTGGCTATGTTTTGTAAAGTCAGATCTCAAGAACATTTTGACTGAGTGTTTGGGACGCCTTACTGCTTTATCTTACATGTTCTCTATTTCTGTTTCCTTGCTTGAATGATTGAGATAATAGATGTGTAATGACCATTGCAAGACATTTATGTAGTATGTACCCCCTCGTCTGGTTAGACAGCATTGATCGTATTATACGGTATTCATCTACCCGTAATACGTAGCTGGCTGAGTCATTCCCCCGCTCTCCAGTATTCTGGTTATGGGGCGTGACAAAGACGATGTTGGGCATTGCTCCTTTGCAGGCACTATCTTGGAGATCTGCAGGCGGGCCCTCTCCTGTGAGGTTGGCCTGAGCTAGATAAGCGTCAGCATTCTGTAGTGCCTCGCTCAAAGCCGTACGAACATCCTTTGAAAGTCTCAGGAGCTCGTATAACGATAATTTGGCCGGTGTATTGGCCAATTGTGCCAAGATGTCGAAGTTGTAGGGCCTCTCCAGCCCCTGAGGTGCGTCTTTTCTGAGGGCTTTGTCGAAGAGGGTTTCCTTCGGCCTAGGCTTGTCGGTCGTCGGAGGCTGAGACGGTCCTGGAGTGTCAGCAGTAACTGGTTGAGGATCTTCAGTTGAGTTGTTAGTCACAGGTTGGGACTGTGCTCCGGATCGAGTAACGACAGCTGTGATATCTGCCAAAATTGTGTGGCAGGATTTGACTTTTCCACTCTTCTTCTTGCAAACGGAGGGTGGTATGGACTGAGTCACTTCTGGTACGAGGTCCGGATAGACCCACATGATCTCCTCCCGTGATGTGGTGAGGGGCACTAGACCAGCAGCTTGATCTCGAGGGGGTGGAAGATTAGCAATCTCCATCGTCGCCAGAGGGATGGGTACCACGCCGTCTTGAGTTTCCGTTGGAGGGAAACTACCGAATTGTACGGACACCATGTTGGCTGCCACGGTTACCTCTTCGAAATCGATAGCCAGAGCATTCGAATCGATGAGATTTTGGATGTATCGTTTCAGTTGGTAGCAGTCATATGTAGCATGGTGGACGTAGCGGCAGAAATGGCAGTACTTTGGGTTCTCCATATCTGTCGGCCGAGGTTCCCGCCTTGGTGGAGGGAGCTAAATTCTGTCTCCTTGTATGAGCATGTCCAGGATGGGCTTGACGTGGCTGTCTTCGAAGGAGTAGGTCATTTGCGGCCACTGTTTGTCTGCCGGTCTTGGCTCAAGCTTTTGGGCTGCATCGGCCACCATAACCTGCTTGCCCCTGTTGTTCCGATTGTTGGCGGGGCTACCCCCATTGTCGCTGCTGGAATTAGGACGCTTGCCCTTGTTTTCTCCTTTCGAGATGTGCAATCCCAGTTGGCGAGCCTTCTTTAGTCGTTCTTCGGCGCTGGTGGCGCTAATGATGAACGTTTTCCAATCCCTGAACTGACTTTCGCCCATCCAGAGGCTGATTATGGGAAGCAACCTCTTTTGGCAAATTTTGATTAGGGAGGAATCAGGGTTGTCGGAAGGCAGCTTCATTGCGGTTTGGCGGAACCGCTCAATATAATTCCTTGTGAGCTCCTTCTCTCCTTGAACAATGTCCATGATGGTAGACATTGTGACGTCTTGTCCTACCTCGTAGAATCTCTCCAGGAATATGCGCTTGAAGCCAGCGAATGAGCGGATGCAGTTGTCTGGAAGGTTGCGATACCAGTCGAAGGCGACTCCTTCCAGTGCCCCAATGAATAATCACGTAAGAATGGCATCGTCATGAGGCATATGGTCCGTAGTGACTTCGAAGTAGGTGATGTACCTGCTTGCCGATGTCTTTCCAACGTATGGATTGATATTGAATGGTTTATATCTCGGTGGAAAGGGAACTTCTCTCCATACAGCGGGATACGGTTGACGTATCTTGAGGTCCTAGCAAGTTTCTCGGGCATCGAACATGGCTCGGAGCTTTTGAACCTCCCGTCTCACTTCTTTTGCCTCGTCTGTAGCGGTAGGAACTGGTATTTAGGGAGGATTATAGCCCGGATTTGGTGCAGCTGAGTTCGAATCCGCATTGATTGTGGGCCCTATGTTTGTTTGGCCCTGTGTTCTTCCTCGCAGACTTGGAAGTGCTGCCTTGATCTCATCCACGGATTTGACCAAGGTGAGAAGTATGGCCTCTAGAGCGTCGATGCGTTGGTGATCACTGGAGCTTTCTTGATTATTATCCGTCATAAACACCGTCTTTATGCGATGAGAGATGGAAGAAAAGGTGGAGGATGTGCCCTTGGAGTCATACCCCTGCATTGAGAAGTCGTCCGGGTACGTGGGGATGTTTTCCTCTGGCTCAGACTCAGAAGGAATAGTACCCCCAGATTCTGAGTTTGCCTCGTCCTGAGAATTGTGGACGTCCCTGGGGACGTCAGAACTTTCTGTGTCTGTTGGGAGCACCGTTTCGCTTGAATTATCTTCTTGGAACATTGGATTATCGTGGATGTTTGGGGGAGTACTACCCCCGGCTTCGATGTTCCTTAATGAACCCCCAAGCGCAACGGATTTTGTCTTCGGGCGGGTGTTTTGGAAGACTCCTCCTGAAGCGGTGGTAGCCAACTACTTAGCAGAGAGTTTCTTGCTTAAGACCTTCGGACCAGATGTACTTGTCTTCTTTTCTTTTCCGTCGCCAGGGATTCTCAGAGCAGAGTTGCAGGAAGCGACGAAAAAGGCCTCATTTTTGGAATTTGGGTGCTGTAACCGCTGGAAGACGGACCGCCGACCCTCTTGTAATGATGTCTTGTTGCAACAGCAATTGACGATAACTTGGGTGCACTGATGTTTATTTTCAGATTCTTTGTGCACCGAGCTTTTTTCCCTTTCCTTGCGCTTGTGGAGGATCACATCACGTAAGTCATTTGCTTTACGGGCTCAGGAATTCTGAGCACGTGAGTGTGTAGGCCTCCCGCCTGCTCCCTGATCCGAAGATAGCACGTATATTTGCCTTCGTTCACTATTGGGAGATGCTTGATGACTATGTCGCCCATCGGCCGTAGGGGGCAGGGTATGAGTAGCTTTATACAACTTTCCATTAGAGGCCCGCGTGACAATCAGCGGGACGCCCCGATAGTCAGAGGTTGGGGCAGCTGACTGGGCTTGGTGAGCCCGTGCTGCCCTAGACTTCTTCCTTTTAGCACTTGTGGGTGCATAATAGGAAGAGTCCAAGTTGAATTCCCCGGAGTCTGGCTTATCATCCAGAGAATCATCAGGGTCAGGACCGCACGAGAGACGGTCGAAGACTGATTGAGAGAAGCGTGGAACAGACGCTATGCGGCTAGGATTGGAAACCGTGCAGGCTATCTGCATACGGCTGTCTTTAGCTGTTGGATGAGTTGTTCTTGTGCGACTAGGAGTCACGGCCGTGCAGGCTGGCCGCATGCGGTTGGCAATTGTGGCCGCATGCTGCAAACGATTGACTTCAACGATCGCATAAGTTTCATCCATGTGGTTGGCAGCTGTAGCCGCATAAGCTATGCGGCTGACAGATGTAGCCATGTGGATTTTCTTCATGCGGCTGGCGGATGTAGCCGCAGGAGCTTGTTCCATGCGGCTAGCACCCTTATGCTTCATGCGGCTGGCGGATGTGGCCGTATGAGCTTTTTCCATGCGGCTAGCACCCTTATGCGGCTCGGATCGCATAAAGTTCCTCTTTGCCCCTGCAAGTCCAGCATCATAGTGTTTTCTTCTGTCGGACTTGGAGACAGCAGAGTCGTCTACGGTCTGAAGTGGGGCCGCAGGAGAGTCTTCCTCGCCGTCTTGAGCAACAGAGGGTATCTCTGCAAGAGTTTCAGTAGGAGCAAATAATCTGGGTCTCCATTCCTTGCAGGCCTTCTTTGTGCGGGCTCGCTTCTGGACCAGGCTAGTGCTCTTGTCGGAGAGCATTTCTTCAAACGCCTGTTGGTCGAACCGGGCGACCAGCATCTTTTGAGTGGAGCCAAGTTTGGCTGCATCTGATTGCATCACCAACTCCTCAGCCGAGGAGAAGTTTGTCCCCAGCAGAGTCGCCATCGTGTTTGCCATGAGATATAAAAGAGCAGAACAGTTTTATGGGAGGACTGGACTTTTACTTCACGTTACAAACTCGCTTGTACAAAGAAAGCCTAGGGACGGAAACCTAGGTACAACAATCTAAGTACAATTATTTATTTTTAATTCTGGGGGATGACGGTAGAGGCTCGGGAAAGCGACGACCGCTCTGCCTTACTCCTTGGACGATCGGACGTAGTCTTGGCTCTTGTGACGAGATGCTTGGCGTTGACGAAGAAACGCTCTTCTTGCTCTCCTCGTATTGCTCTTCTGGCTTCTCTCTCTCTGGATTAATCTCTCTGTATTTTCTCTCTGATTATCGGAGGAGCCTCTCTGTATCTGCCTCTATTTTGCAAGGGAATGGCATCCTGCTATTTATAATAGTGGGGGGCATCATTAGGGTTTAGATGATTACCCATTCTCAAAGTGGCGGCGGCCTGGTGATTGATCAATCTGGGCCATTAGTCTTGAGTGTGAAGGATCTGGACCATTAATATGGATTATGCCAAATTCTATCAATAATAAATGCTGATTGCAATAAATCTTCCATCATGATGATCTGCTGATGTCCGCAAATCCAAATGAATCAATTTAATTCATTCTCTTGCCACGTGTCCCAAATTATTGGGATCTGACCCAAAATTTGATTATCTTTAGGACACGCGTCCTGTCATCATTATTGAGCCGCATGAGGAGTGTTCATATTTGGGCCGCATGAAGGTCGTCATGACCGAGCCGCAAGGAAGATTTCACGACCGAGTTGCATGAATAGTCTCTATACTTGAACCGCATGAAGGTTGTCATGACCGAGCCGTATGAATACGTTCATGACCGAGCCGCATGGGGGTCTTCATGGCCGAGCCGCACGAGAGTCTTCGTGGCCGAGCCGCATGGGTTTCTTCATGGTAGAGCCGCATGGGGAGTGTTTATATTTGGGCCGCATGAAGGTCGTCATGACCGAGCCGCATGGAAGATTTCATGACCGAGCTGCATGAATTGTCTCTATATTTGAACCGCATGAAGGTTGTCATGATCGAGCCGCATGAATACGTTCATGACCGAGCCGCATGGGGGTCTTCATGGCCGAGCCGCACGAGAGTCTTCATGGCCGAGCCGCATGGGTTTCTTCATGGCTGAGCCACATGGGGGGCCTTCATGGTTTGAACCGCATAGATTTCTTTGCACTGGCCGCATGAACTCGTCTAGTCTGGCCGCATGGACCTGCCTCGAAGCTTGGTAGACAGCGCCGTATTGGTGAAGATTTTCCTTGTTTCCTAGGAAAATTCTGCTTTTCGTGTCAGCCATTATGACAACTTTATGTCAGGTCTGTCATCTGTCAGCTGTCAGCCGTCAGAGCATTAAATGCGTCCAGACGTTGGGCACAGCTGTTTTGAATGCCATGTGGCCTCTCTCTGAGCCGCATTGAGTATACTCGAACTGCCTGTGTGCTTGAGCCGCATGGGACTCTTGAGCCGCATGAGCCCTTTGAGCCGTATGAGGCTCTTTGGCCGCATGAACCATCTTTCTCTTCTTTTTTATGCTTCTACAGTAATATATACAACTAAGCAGACCTTAACTTATCTATTTGCAAAAACAAAATTTTGATTACATACTAAGAAAAGAGTACAAGAGTATAATTGATTTTTGGAGAAGTACAACTATAAGAATCTGATCATAAGACGATCACTTTATCCCTTGGACGATGCGATGTTGAAGAAGATAGCCTTTGGAGACCACATAAAAACATGTAACGCCCCAGTCCCAAAATATTTAAGACTCGGTACGTAGACATGTCAGCTGCATACATACGAAGAATACTTCAATATATGGAATCCTCGTACATATACATAAGCTGTAAGAATATATAATCACAGGCCAGAACATAATATAACTACATCTCATCCACAACACAACACAAAAGATCTCAGAAGTCCGGATAGAATAAAATAAACGAGTCAAAGAGATAGCCGGGTGGACATACCCACACCAAATAGCTATAAAAGTAATCTCAAATAAACTTTAGCCTGACCTCCTCAAATAGAAATAAAAGAAGTGTAAAAGATGTCCACTTCGAGTCTCAAAGTATAGTATAGAAGCTAGATATCAGCAGGTAATGCCTCGTCATTAATGGAGGAAGGATCCAGTGTCGAGCCATACTCCTGAGGAAAATCGTCTAAGCCTGGAGAGATCACCAGGTCCTCAACAGGATGTAACAAGATACAAGAAAACAATATGCTAAATAAACTGTGATATATAATAAAATAAAGTGATGCGTGCAATCAGGTGCCTAACCGTTCTACTGTGATCATGTTTGTTAAGAACAAGCCTCCAACGCATGGGCACTTCTGGCTAATAATAGGATCCGGTATAGTCCCCTTTTGTTAAGAAAAGCATACTAGTACCTACAGTCTCTAAAGTCGTCAAACTACATGTCTACGGGTCGGGTTTCTTTTTGCCAGAATGCCTTTTTGGCGGGCCCGCGATCGGATCCAACGAGCAAAATTGTGCACGGCCTACAAAAATCCAACTTTGGATATATTGTTGGGTTTGTCTCATCAAACCGGATCCGTGGACATGTAGTTTGATGACTTTAGAGACCGTAGGTACTGGCACGCTTTTCGATGCAAAACGGGTCCAATGGTGGACATCGTTTTGATTCAAAATTATGATTTTGCTCATGTGTCCAGAATTGGACTTTTGGACAGGCATTTCATAACATATCTTTTACACCAAGAACGTTCTAGATGTTTATTTTAGCATCCGGAGCTGTTTGTGGACTGTGACTTTCATTTTCTGATAATTTGACTGTTGGATTACTACTTTTCGTACCACCCTCAGGCAAGATACATTGCCACTGTACTTTGTGATTTATTATCTTTATTTTCTATCATTTATTTTAGTTTATTCATATATACTATATGTTTTTATCACATGTGCATCCAAGCCATACTTGGGAGCAAGCGACTGTATTAGTCGTTTTATTTGTTTATTTTATTTTATTGTATCGACTTAACTCTAGTGAATACCCACTGATGATGAGGTATTGGTATATCTTATCTGGCCTTGACACATGCTTACCACGTACTGTGAGTCACATGTAGGACACGTACTCGCAAAGTTGACTGGCCATCGATACGTATGAGACGTACGACGGTTAGGAGTAACTGCCAATAGAATTGCATGTTTGTGGACTTGGCGGTTACTAGAGGTTTATATGAGTCATGGAGATGACCCTACTAGGAATTGGGTAGGGAGAACAATACCTTAACCTATCGGCCAATATTATACTTTTCTTGTAACCCGGAAGCTCTGCTGGAGATACGGGTAAGCTTATCCACTTAGGTTGGCCACTGACATTCTTGAACGTTATGCGCTTGGTACTAGTGCTCAAAAGGGGACTATACCGAATCCTATTATTAGCCAGAAGTGCCCATGCGTTGGAGGCTTGTTCTTAACAAACATGATCACAATATAACTGTTAGGCACCCGATTGCATGCATCACTTTATTTTATTATATATCATAGTTTATTCGGCATGTTGTTTTCTTGTATCTTGTTATATCTCGCTGAGGACCTGGTGATCTCTCTAGGCTTAGACGATTTCCTTCAGGAGTACGGCCCGACATTGGATCCTTTCTACATTGATGACGAGACATCACCTACTAATATCTAGCTTTTTACTATACTTTGAGACTCGTAGTGGACATCTCTTACACTTCTTTTATTTCTGTTTGAGATGGTCGGACTCCAGTTTATTTGATATTACTTTCATAGCTGTTTGGTGTGGGTATGTCCACCCGGCTATCTCTTTGACTCGTTTATTTTATTCTATCTTGACTTCTGAGATCTTATGTGTTGTTCTGTGGATGAGATATAGTTATATTATGTTCTGGCCTGTGATTATATATTCTTACAGCTTATGTATATGTACGAGGATTCCATATATTAGAGTATTCTTCTTATATATACAACTGGCATGTCTATGTACTTTGTCCTAAGTATTTTGGGACTGGGGCATTACAGGAGAGTGCTGCAGCAAGTGCTCAAGATATTATGATCATTAGTGATACTTGTGAAGCGATTTGGAACTCTATTTATAGAGTTTAGAGATAACTGTTAAGTAGTTATCCTGATTGGCGCACAGTGCAATTGGCACACCATTCATCCCTTGGCACAAATGGTTGGTTTAACTGCTTAGATGTGTGGCAGGTTGTGATTGATATGCACTTAGTCATAGGCAGTGTCATATACACGTTCTTCGAGATTAGTGGCATGTGTGCCACATAAATAACTGCTTTAGGATAATTTGATCAGATAGCGCCAACTTCTAGGTAGCGCCAGGCGCTGCTTGCTATTTTGTGACTTTCTGACTGATGTGGTGTCATTGATTACCTCGTGCCAACTGCAGATGGCACGAGACAGCTGTTGGTCATTTATGACAAATCTGACACGTCTGACAAAATCTTCTCGAGCGTCATGCGCTCGGGATTCGAAATGATTTTTCTTAATTGTCGTGCTGTCAGTCATGATGATAACTGTTTAGCTTATCTGAAAAGATGGCCACGAGGCAGACAATGCCACTTGATAACCAACGCCTATTAATATCCTATACTATCTGATGTCTGGCACCACTTGATGATTTATTTGCTGGCACTATTTATATGTAGCGCTTGATGCTGATTATACTTTTTAGGCTTCTACAAGACCCCCTTCAATGTTTTCAAATTTGAAAAACTTTAAAATTAGGAATACTTTGAATAAGAAGTGGTTGGCACAGAGTAGTACCATAACCGACCCGACTTTCAGGTGCAGATAGTGCGACTGTTACGTCTAAGCCTTGGCTATAAATAGTTGAGAAGAGAGAGAAAAATACTCTTTACTTGAAATTTTTTTCTCTCGAACTCTTCTTCTTCTTCTTCTTCAACTTTTGAAGCTTTCAACCAATCGCAATTACCCCGAAGAGATCCACCTCTGCCGAGAAGGGAAAGAAATTGGCAGGAGCTACTTCGCGTGTGCCACCACTGAGGGTGCCGCAGCACATCACACCATCGACGAGAAGCGAAGAGGTGAACCCAGCCTTGGAAGGTAAGAGATTGGACAAAAAAGACGATAGTAGAACCTTCGTGCCATTCACGTAAAGCACGACCAAGCCCAACATCGACCGCCTCTTTCATAGTGTCGGTCGATGCTTTGCGCCATCTGCTCATTGTGTCACCTCTTTCAGAGTGTTTAGGCAAAAAATGATAAAAAATGTCGCCACGCGCCATCTGTCATATTCTCAACATGTTGTGCCATCAGTCATTATGTGCATAACATGCGCTAGTTGATGTGATACGCCACCTGACTTGAGAATTGCATGCACTGGCCGAGGACTGGTTTTCATACCCTGCGCCATCGATGATTGGCACAAGGTATTTTTTAGGAAAACCATTTTTTCAAGAGTTTAACTCTAAATTCTTTTTTCTTTTGCTGTTCATTTGAGGGAAGACCCTCATGCTGAGGAGTTGGCATCTATTTTCCGGGTGTCTGAGTACAAGAAATACTTGTGTCATATCCTTTTTCCACAGTATGACCTGCCTAAGACCCGGAGAGCTATGTTGGAGAGTCAAAATTATAATACTCTGCTTTGTTTGATAAGTGGTACTACTTTCCTGTCTGAGGACACACATTCTTATAAGAACCCAGCTTTCTTCTTGGAGAGGCCGTAGCTGTAGACTCTCAGCACAAGTCAAAAAAGGACCAACAGGCTTTTGTAAGAGGAAATACATTGGTATATTTGCCTGAGATGATAAGAAATCTATCTTTGTCTCAATATACTCATGAAAACTACCCTAGAAAGATGTCATGGGATTTGACTACTTTCCAAGAAGCTAGGGTAGGAAGAATATGTCACCGTCATAGAGAACACAACAAAGACATCTTTCTTTGCAGATCTGATCAGTATAGTTCCCGCTTAAGGGGTTTGAGACCAGGTTGTGTATCGTCTGATGATACAACCGTAATGAAACCCGTCAGAATCCCTATCTTTGTAAATATATATGCTACATCTGAGGGAGAATATCCTCACAATGCTATCATGAGACTAACTGGCTTAATGCATCCGGAGATTGTCCATTGGAATTGTCTTTTTGTATGGATTCTCGACAACTTTCGTGAGAAGTTACAAGAACTGGGACTCTACGGAGCTGTTCTGACTACCACTTGTGGAATTCAAAATCACTCCAACTTATTTTTGTCTCTAGCAGAAAGGTATAACTGTAGAACTGGTACTATTGCCACTCCTCACGGAGAACTAGGCTTCGCTCTCCATGAAATGTAATTTCTTTCTCGTCTGCCAATGGAAGATAAACCTTACGAAGAGTACCTACCGACAGAAGACGAGCTAGAGGATTTAGCCAAAGTGAATCCTTAGATGGTGGCAGTTTTAGATGAATTGCTGTGTCATTTTACCACATGCATGCATCTATATAAGACTGGTGCCACATGCTATATCTCTTCTTTGGCCATAATACAAAACCTAAAGTGCAAGATCAATCTGAATTTATGCCTCGCTCTTTTGAGCCGCTTGATGGGTAAACTATTTCTCAACTGATAGAGGATACTGGCCGAGCTGATACGGAGTTGGCCCAACCTTGGAATAACTATAATGTCAATACCCCTCTGAAAAGTTACATAAGGCAGAGTGGCATCAATTTATCTCCAGAAGCCACTTTATTAGGCTTTCTTTCCCTGTGGTTACGATGGTTAGTCGTCCTAGGTGCTAATGCTGTCGACCGAATCCATCGCGGCATGCTTTTTGTAGCAGTGTGCTTGGTATCTGGATACAAAATGGATATTCTCTCGGCCAAGACCAGTAGGCTGAATGCGGGACTCCGAAGCTTCATTGATAGTTTGATGGAAAAGCCTAACAACCGAAAAGGATACCCTCATACCGAGATTCCATACATATATCTGTTTGGCTAGTCGTTATTGCATCACCCTTCATTGATGGATCCTGACCTTGGGGTCAGAGGAGCGTTTGACAGCTAATTTCATCGGCATATTTGTTGAGGCAAAATAGAAGGTTATGTCTTTATCTGATTGCAGGAAAGCACTAAATGGGGGCGCAGACTGGAGATTTTTCTGCACTCCTCCTCCACTTGGATATGAAAACTTTTTAGCCCCTATCTAAGATTTTGAGCCAATAGGTTCTCGCCCTTCTTCTGAGGCCTTTAATTGGTTGAAAACAATTAGACCATCTCATCTGGTGTACCGATTCGAGAATAACTATTTTTTAGAGCCATATCTGCCAAGTCGATTTGCTCGCTAGTTCGGCTATGATCAGTTGTATGTTGGAAATGCAGCCACTTGCCTAAAAGCTTTTGGGCATCTAATTGATGGTACCCGTAGATGGAGATATTATAATGCAAGAGGCACACATGTTCTATTTACCATGTCTTCCACTACTGTAGAAGATGGTCCACGTATATTGAGTTCATACGCATGCTTCTATACCTCAGCCAACACTTTCTTTGAGGTTTATTCGATGAATGATAGTTTTATCGGTACTCGTAAAGCGTTTGATGGAGATGTAGCTACTATAGATTTGACTGAAGCTGAAGAGGATGTCCCTAACGAGGATCCTCTAGAAAATATAAATATGGATTTATTTGAAACTCAAGATCCATTGAGCGGTCTTCTCATGAAGCAGAAGGAGAAATCTCCCACGAAGAAGGTTGCCAAGAAGCCAAGTGTAGGGGCCTCCACCCAGTTACCTCAAAATATTCCTCCTTCTCCTACTGTGGGGAGGGATGGGGCAGAAGAAACAACAACTGTTGAGAGACCCAAAGCCAGGACCAGACTTCAGACACGGTAGAGAGAAGCTGGTTTGTCACTGGACATGACTACTTCCCTCAAGGGATCGACCCCATCCCTGTTTATAAGAGAAATTATAGGTGGAGAAGAGGAAACAAGCAAAGAACGGCCTGCTCTTGAAGAAGTGCAGCCCCAGTCATCTGTCTTTACTGAGACTGTTGTCGTTTCTCCTCGACCTTTACTCAAGCATTCGGCCAGAAGAAAACTATTGGCTACCAAAGTCAAGGGAAGGAAGACTGTGGCTTCTCCTGTATCTTCATCTCTGTTTGCCATAAAATATAAAAGAGCAGAACAGTTTTATGGGAGGACTGGACTTTTACTTCACGTTACAAACTCGCTTGTACAAAGAGAGCCTAGGAACGAAAACCTAGGTACAACAATCTAAGTACAATTATTTATTTTTGATTCTGGGGGGTGACGATAGAGGCTCGGGAAAGCGACGGCAGCTCTGCCTTACTCTTTGGACGATCGGACGTAGCCTTGGCTCCTGTGACGAGATGCTTGGCATCGACGAAGAAATGCTCTTCATTGCTCTCCTCGTATTGCTCTCCTGGCTTCTCTCTCTCTGGATTAATCTTTGTGTATTTTTTCTCTGATTATTGGGGGAGCCTCCTTTTGCAAAGGGAATGGCACCTTGCTATTTATAATAGTGGGGGGACATCATTAGGGTTTGCAATGATTGCCCATTCTCAAAGTGGCGGCGGCTTGATAAATGATCAATCTCGGCCATTAATCTTGAGCGTGAAGGATCTGGGCCATTAATGAGGATTATGCCAAATCACTGTCAGTAATTAATGTTGATTGCAATAAATCCCCATCATGATGATTTGCTGATGTCCGCAAATCTAAATAAATCAATTTAATTCATTCTCTTGCCACGTGTCCCAAATTATTGGGATATGACCCTAAAATTTGATTATCTTTAGGACACGTGTCCTGTCATCGTTGTTGAGCCGCATGAGGAGCGTTCGTGTTTGGGCTGCATGAAGGTCGTCATGACCGAGCCGCATGAAAGATTTCATGACCGAGCCGCATGAATAGTCTCTATACTCGAAGCGTATAAAGGTTGTCATGACCGAGCCGCATGAATTTGTTTATGACCGAGCCGCATGGGGGTCTTCATGATCGAGCTGTATAAGAGTCTTCATGGCCGAGCTGCATAGATTTCTTCATGGTCGAGCTGCATGGGTGGACCTTCATGATTGAACCGCATAGGTTTTTCTGTACTGGCCGCATGAACTCGTCTAGACTGGCCGCATAAACTAGCCTCGAAGCTGTGAAGATTTTCTCCAGTTCCCTAGGAAGATAGTGCTCTTAGTCATCATGACTACTTTACGTCAGGGCTGTCAGCTGTCAGCTGTCAGCCGTCAGAGCATTAATTGTCAGCCGTCAGAGCATTAATTGTGTTTGAATGACGCTGGGTACAGCCGTTCTAAAAAGACACGTGGCTTCCCTCTGCTGGCCGCATGGAGTCCACTCTGTGTTTGAGCCGCATGGGACTATTGAGCCGCATGTGGCTCCTTGGTCGCATAGATCATTTTTCTCCTCTTTTTTATGCTTCTACAAGACCCCCTTCAAAGTTTTCATTTTGCAAAATTGAAATACTTTGAATAAGAAGCATGATTATGCCAGAGCCGCATGGATGTATTCTGTCCTAACCGTATGGATTTGACCAGCCGTATGATTACCTCAACCGCATGACTCTCTGAGCCGTATAGGCTGTTTTGGCCGCATGAGCTTCTTGCCACGTCTTTCTGCCACGTGTGCAAATCTTTTGTAAATCTTCTGCATTTAATGCTCTTGATTTGCTGTCAGATTTTAAGAGCCGCTTTTTGGGCCAGGATCCCAAGAGTCAGGCTATTATTAAGCCGTTTTGCCTCGATGACCGAAGAGTCGATCATCATATTGCACACGGATCGAGGCGTTCCTTCCTTGTCTATAAATAGGAACACTTTCATTCTGGGGAGTCTTCTTTTCTCTTTTCGATCTTTCTAACTCCTTCCTCTCCCAAGCACCCATGGCTCCTAAGAAGGCTGCTGCGTCGAAGGCTGCGAAGGACAAGGCGATCGCTTCTGCAGCGGCTGTGGCAACGAATGTGGCCAATCCTCCGCCGGCCGCTGTTCGCTCTGTTCATCCCGACGTTCATCCACCTATTGCTGGTAAGGGCATTGCCTTAGAACCCTAACTGTGATGGCTCTGCTGCATAATTTATGCACAAGCCGCATGTACAAGGTTCTTCGATATGACCGCATAAGCACTTCGCCCAGGGGGGCCGCATGGGCTTGTCATACTCGATCTGAACCACATATATATTTTCGGTTTGCATGAGCATAGTTCACTTTTGAACCGCATGAGCTCATCTGCTTGTAGCCGCATGAGTCTATCTGTTCAGGGCAGCATGAGTCTGCGTGGACTTTGAACCGCACAGTCTTACCTGAATCCGAGCCGCATCAGCGCCTAGTTTTGTCTGCTGAGTCCATGTGAACCTTGAACCGCATAGGCCCTTCTGAACCTGGTTCTGAGCCGCAGGAGGCTGTGACGACCCGAGCTGCATAGACTTAAATGATCTTTCAAACGCTTCTTTGTTTTGACCATCCTCTAATCTTATTTCTTTCGTCTCTTTTTTCAGTGAATCTGCCAGTAAATCCTGCGAGGGAACTGCTAGTGGGCTCGAATCAGTTTGCCTTGGGCGTGCATCTTGATGACTTAGTTAAGTACGTGCTGAATCAATTTCCTGCTAATGAGCCTTCGGGGAGGTTGAACGCCATCGAGAATCAGACCCTCCATTATCTCCGTGCTATGATGAATTCTGTGAAGTTGGATGGATCATACCTGAAGCCCTCATTCCTCTTCGGAGACGCTTTGATCATAAAGAATCCTCGGGTATTAGAGATCTCTGAGAACTGGGATTTTACATTGGAAGGGATGGCGATCCATATTCCTCTCATGGAGCATCATTATCCTCTGTCGTGGTTCAATATGGTATTGTTGGACAGGAAGATGGTGTGTAACTTAACTCCTACCCAATCAGGGATGTTGATGGGCGACATCCATTATAACCCGAACATTAGGTTAGCGTACGCGGGTAAGGATTCTGTCCTCCGGTACATGATGGGACTGGTCCCAGGTACTTTCATGAATGTATATGGTCCCAACTTCACATTCACCCAAGCTGATACATTCCTGAATCGGCTTACTCGCAAGAAATCTTATCCCGTTGGCAGACTGGCATTGCTGAACTGGATAAACCCTACTTCTACGTGGGCCCACTTAACCACTTGGGTTCTGCAGACCTACGGAACATTCCTGCGGGAGGTGGGACTCTATCATGCCATCCGGGGCACCTGTCATGGGCTTCCTATCAATAAGCCATTGTTCGTGGCGCTCCTGGAGATATATAACCGACGAACGGGGACGTTCTTCACACCCGGAGGGGAGTTGGGGCTTGCTCCCCACGAGATGTATACTGTCTCCAAGCTTCCGTGGGGGAACGAGCCTTTCGAGGTGTACACCCCGTCGAACGAGAGCTCGAGGACCTGAACCGACGACTCCCAAGTTTTGTTGCGGTGTACCAGGAGTTGCTATGCCATCATAGTGCTTGTCACCAGATGGCTATAAAAAAGTAGTATAGCTCCGAAGGGAACGCTCCCCACACCACATCCTGGGTCAATTATCTTTTTAAAGTTGACCCTTCTGGCGAGGTTATTCCTCGAACCCCTCAAACCTAGGGAGAGATAAAAGACCTGATGTTGAACGTCAAGAAGTCGTGGTCTAATAGTGACATATTCGGGTGTCAAGCTGACTCTCTTAACTATTTTTACTACGGTACCAGGCAGATGTCTGAGAAAGCGCTCCTGGCTGGATTTTTGATGATATGGCTACGAAATTGCGTAGTCTCGGGGGGGGGGGGAGGCAGGCTCTATTGAGAGGATCAGCCGCCACTTCATTCTCCCTACCGTTAAGCTGGTATTCGGAGTTAGACTGGCTCTTCTCTCGACTATGGTGTGTAGCATACACCATGGTCTTCGAACATTCTCGTCCACGGTTATTGCCCGCAAGAAGACTCTGGACTTTGAGCGTATAGAGCTACCTTTCCACTATTTGATGGGGTGGTTGTTGATGCACTACAAGTCTTTGATGGGATCTGGAACAGCGGAAGATGCTACAGACGAAGACGCTTTCTTTTTCCAATGCCATCACCAACCTTGGGAATACAGTACTATGCCAGCTTGTCGGAGGGCGCTGGCGAGGGTGGATGGGTGTGACTTTTTTATGTCTGTTCCTCATTTTTCCGATGAGGAAGTGAGGGATGTACACCTTGATGGTACCGGACCTCCTCACTTTCTGTCTCCGAAGATGCTCACCTGGTTGCGCAACAATCGCCCCCGCACATCTGGTTTATCGTAACCGCGATAATGTGTACTTGGACCCCTACCTGCCTAGTAGGTTTTCCTGCCAATTTGGCTATAGCCAGTTATTCTTGACTGTCCCAGCCCTTGTTTGGGCTTTGAAGTTAGCGTTCTTGATGGTGTCAGGGCGTGGAGTTATTATGACGCTTATCATACTCGGGCCTGCTTCTCGGTCCCTGATACTAAGGCGCCGAGGGAAATTTTGTACGTAGCTGCCTTGTATCATGTTATGGCGAACAAGCCTCCTGTAAATTTTAATTTGAGTACCAGTTTCATCGTGGGTACCGGTTTAGAAGAAAAGCCCAAGGGAGCTAAGGCTAGAAAGCAGCTAGCGCTCCAGACTCCTCTCCCTGAATCAGAACCTTCTGAGGCGGTTGAGGAGGATGATGATCATGATAGCGAAGACTATCTTTCTTTTGGGGGTGAAGAAGTAGCGGATCAACCGCTTGCCACACCAGAAGAACTGGCGGAGGATCCGCCGCTTGCTACACAAGAGGAAGTAGTGAGGGAAGGATAGCCTCCCGTCAGGTCTCGTGGGTTGCTTATTACCGAGAGGGGTGAGGATGCTGACGGTGCTCCGGAGGTAAGACTATATTGGAGCTATCTCCTTGTTGTGGCTTTTTTTTTCTTGGATATATGACCTAATCATTTTTTCTTTGTAGGCGTCTGACGAACTAGGCTCTCCTGAACCGTCTGCTGCCCCTGGAGTTGATCCGGCCCTTGCTACTTTGATTAATAACATGTGTGCCACGGTACTTTCTGCGGGGGCTCTCTCAGCGACGACTGAGGACTCCCAAGTTGCTGAGGCCTCGGTCCGGGGTGACGAAGGTTTCCTCGGGCCTGTCCCCGAGATTGCTGAGTTTCAGCAAGGCGACGTCGATCTCGTCGCATCCCCTCCCGAGGGTGCCGGGGCGGAAGAGTCTATTATATTCGACTCGGAGGCCGTTGGTGGAGAGGTTGTGGTGGCCGTAGGCGAACCTTAGCCTCCACACTCTTCTACTGGTAAGATAAGCCAAATATTGACTAGTGAGGGGGCTTATTTGCTCTATCAACATATCCTCCAGGTCAAATCGATTCATGGTTGTCTTGGCCCTACAGGTCCTGACCCTTTACTTCCCACAGCGGATGTTCTTGGGGAAGGCTCGGCCTGCCACGATCTGGGGGAAAGGAAGCGTTTCCTCTCCTTCAACGACACATGTCGGAGGGCCTCCCGCCAGCTCCGGGCAGATGGGAGTGGAGCTGGCGATGGTCTCCGCCTCATCCTCTGCTGCTTATACGGCTTCGGAGATTGACTTCTCGACCCTGCCGAGCATTCAAGTTCTGCGGGCTGCTGAAGAGGAGTTGGCCGCTGTTCATGCGTCCTTCCGCGCGAAGTTTGTTTCCCTTGTGGCAGGAGCGACAGATTCTGTTACAGTCTTCTTCAGTGTTGCTAGCTACACTTCCGTTGACGCCGGCTTCTTCGGAGGCTCTG
This sequence comes from Iris pallida, assembly GCA_029216955.1. Taxonomy (NCBI): domain Eukaryota; kingdom Viridiplantae; phylum Streptophyta; class Magnoliopsida; order Asparagales; family Iridaceae; genus Iris; species Iris pallida. The sequence continues at coordinate 19,784,850 of JANAVB010004398.1, forward strand.
GACAAGGTGTCGCAGGATGTGGTCGACAGCTTCTATCGCCACTTAAAGAGGGGCGTAGATGCTGCTGTAGGATGAGGGATCCCTTTTTCTCTGTCTTGCAGGGGCACTCGGGGTCAGATTGAAACTTTGAAGGCTCTTCCTGGCGGGGTTGGGTTGGCTGCGCTCCTGGAGCCCAAGTTGACAGAGGCTGATCAGCTCGTGACCCGAATTGCTGGTGATACGGCAGGCTGGCTTGCCTGCTGCGATTGAATGGGAGTGGGGCTTCCTTATTGCTGCTCTGGATCGGATAAAGCTTGCTCGAGATACTGTCGGGCCAGTTATGAAGGGGGACCTTGACAAGCTTTCCGCTTCGTATGACAGGCTGGGTCGTCAAAGTCAAGCTTGTAGGGCTCGGGAAGAGTCTGCTTCTCGTGGAATAGCTGACACAAAGGAGAGGATTCTCGCACTTCAGGAGGAGTTGGCCTTCTTAGAGTCAGAACTGGGGGCTGCTCGTGCAGAACAGGAGTCAATCGCTCGGGAGGCCGAAAGGTTTTTCCGATCTTCTATTAACCTGGAGCGGTCTTTCAAGAAATTCGAGGACAACTGGCAAGCTACATGCTCATCTGGAGGACGCGGCGGTGCTGAGCCAAGAGGCGGAGCGTCGAGCTAAACAGAGGCTTGAGCGATCGGTTGCCTTGCTGATGGACCGTCTCATGGCGTTATGTGCCCCGGAGCAGTGATCAGTCTTCTGTTTTCTTTTGCTGTTTTTTTTCTTTTTGTCTTCATTTGGTAAGGGGTGTGATCCCAAATAATGTAGCACTTTGAATTTTGAATAAATGAGCATGTTTCAACTCATCTTCTCTTTCTTGTACTTATGATGTTTGTGGAATTGGACTGCTGGGGGATTATTTGTGGACCTGTTACCCTGGGCGTACCTTGGTTTTAGGTACGAGTAACAAGTTTTGGAGAGGAATACCTAGGACAACTTTGCGATAAGACAACTATAGAAGTTCTTGGTATTCGAGAGAATGTCAGGGAGCAACTGGGCTCCCAGGCAAGATGGAAGGGATGGGCGTGTACTAGAGACCCAGTACAGCATCTGTGGTCGACTGAGGACATTTGTGGTCATCAGAGGACATTTGTGGTCAACAGAGGACATTTGGGGTCAACAGAGGACATTGGTGGTCAACAGAGGACATTTGTGGTCAACAGAGGACATTTTTGGTCAACAGAGGACATTTGTGGACTTATTATCCTTATCGTACTCCGATTGCGGGTACAGATAATAGGTTGAAAAGAAACCGACGTACTTACTCAGAGGTAATTAGGACATGGCAAGTATGAAGGTTTCTTCTACGGAGCCTTCCCACGCAGAGGTAATGAGGACATGGCAGGAGTGGGCTCAATGAAGAGGGGGTACATAAAACGACCTCAGAGGTAATGAGGACATGGAAGTTTTATGTAGGGGGTAATTTATTTTTAGCGGAAGTGAAACGACTCAGAGGTAGCATCGACATGGTCGTTTTGGAAGTTTGTGGACCCGTTACCCTTTTTTGTGCACTGGGGGTGCGGGTAGTGGATCATGAGGGAGGATCTCTTATAGGACGAAAGTTCAGAGGTATGATCATACATGACTTACTATCTGAAAGAGTGACCGGAATGTGAGTTCAGGGGCACCAGCGGGTACATGACTCGATATTATGAAAGTGTGAGTTCAGTGGCACCAGCGGGCACATGACTCGATAATCTTCAATGTTGTGGATGTGAGTTCAGCGGCACGAGAATGTACATGACTTGAGAATCTAGAGAGTGGTGAGAGTAAGTTCAATGGTACGAGCGGGTACGTGACTCGTTGATCTGGAAAATGTGAGAATGAGTTCAGAGGTACCAGCGGGCACGTGACTCGAATGATTGTAGAATATAGGAATGAGTTCAGAGGTACCAGCGGGTAAATGACTCTATGCATGGAACCAGAATGTAAGTTCAGTGGTACGGGAAGGTACATAACTCGACACTCTGAGATGTCTCGAGGATTTTGTTTCAGACATGATACTTCTTCAGGAACTTGCCGTTGATGGACAACATGAGCAAGTCTCCATTTTGTTTTGCGAGGTGGTAGGCGCCGTTGGAGAATACAGCTTCGATGATGAACGGGCCTTCCCATTTTGGTTGGAATTTACCGGCGGTTTTATACGTCATAACCATCGGCCTCCGAACTGCCCGAACGAGATCGCCTACTTGGAATGTTATGACCTTGACCTTCTTGTTGAAGGCTCCGGAGATTCTGGCCTGATATAGTTCGATTTGCTGTTGAGCTAACAGGCATTTCTCGTCTAGGGCCTCCAATTCCTGTAGTCGACGGTGGTAGTTTTCGTCTGTCATCAGCTGATGTATGAGGGCGACGCGGAGTGAGGGGATTTGAGTCTCTAATGGGAGAACTGCCTCACTCCCGTACACCAGGGAAAATGGTGTATTCCCGGTGGCTGTTCGAACTGTTGTACGATACGCCCATAAGCATTCGTCGAGCTTCTCGTTCCAGTCGCGCTTGTTAGAGGACACGAATTTCTTGAGTAGCTTGATTATGGTTTTTTGAATGCTTCTGCTAACCCGTTGGCTGCGGGGTTGTAGGGTGTCGAAGTAATGTTCTGAATTCGGGGCTTGTCGCAGAACCGATAAAACGCGTGACTTGCGAACTGTGGCACATTGTCGTGAATGATCCTTCGGGGCAGTCCAAAGTGGTAGATGATATGATGCTTGAGGAAGCTGATTACGTTTGAAGTTTTCACCTCTGCAAATGGGATGGCTTCCGTCCATTTGGAGAAGTAATCAGTGATTGCGAGGATGAATCGGTGTCTTCTGGACGAAGGCGGGGTAATTGGGCCGACGATATCCATACCCCATGCTTCGAATGGCCAGGAGGCTACAGTCGGATGTAGTAATTCAGATGGCTGGTGGATGAAGTCGGCGTGGATTTGGCAGGCTTTGCACTTTCGTGCATAATCTATTGCGTCTGCAACCATCGTGGGCCAGTAATAGCCCATTCGGCGAAGGCGGTCTTGTAGTTTTGGGCCAGGTTGATGGGCTCCGCAGACACCATCATGGGCCTCACACACGGCCTCCTTGGCTTCCATATTTGATAGACACCGAAGCAGCAACCCATCATAGGATCGGCGATACAGCATTTTCGTCTCCGTATCATAGAAAAATCTGAGAGAACGTCTTCTGATAGAAGTAGCTTCCTTCGGATTCTCTGGTAGGATGTCGTATACTACAAAGTCGATGAACGGCTGTCTCTAGTCTGGTGCTTCGTCGACTGAAAGAGCGGAGTAGCTTTCAATGCATCGAATGTTATCCTTAGGACAGATCAGTTCACGGCCTATTATGTCGACCTGACGACGAGCATAATTTGGTACAGCTAGGGAAGCAGCCAAACCAGCTAGTGCATCAGCCTCAATGTTTTGGAGTCTGGGAACATGTTCTATGAGGAATCCTTCCAGAGACGAGATGATGTCGATTGATATTCGATGATACGGGATCATGTCTTCGTGGCGGACCTCGTACGCCCTCCGATTCTGATTGACTATTAACTGTGAGTCGCCGTATGCTTCAAGATACTCTACCCCCAGCTCCTTCGCAAGCCGTAGGCCAATGACCAAGGCATTATATTCGGCCACATTATTTGAACAGGGCTCTGTGAGTGAGTAGGCCCGATTGATCAGCAAGCCGGAGGAAGAAATCAACACCACTCCAACTCCAACTACGATGTTGCCTTTGGGTCCAGTTCTTGAAGCACCGTCGAAGAACCTTCGCCAGATGGCATCATGGGAGACTGTATTTGAACTGGTGACTTCGTCCGATATTTCTTCATATACCCTAGTCGTCTCTGAACCTGGATGGGCTGCTAGAAAGTCTGCCAGAGCCTGGCCTTTAACAGCCTTTTGCGGGACGAAGATCATGTGGTATGGTGATAGTAATATCGCCCAGGTAGCAAGGCGAGAGCTGAGTGCCCCAGGTTTGGTCATGAGGACCCTGAGGGGGTTGATCCGCGATATCACGTGGATGGTTTGTCCCGTGACATAGTGTCGCGTCTTCTGGATTTCGAACACGAGAGCAAGGCATTCCTTCTCTACGGCCGTGTATCGGTATTCAGACCCGATCATCTTCTGACTGAGGTAGTATATAGCTTGTTCGTGGCCCGCATCATTATTTTGTGCCAATAGGGCACCAAGAGAACGTTCCATAGCTCGCACACGGGAGCTACCAGGACTGGAGGGTTTGATAAATATTCTTTGATGCTGTCGAAAGTGCGCTGGCATTCCTCATCCCATACGAAAGAGACTCCCTTCTTCATGAGATGGGTGAATGGTTGACATCGTCCGGAGAGATTAGAGATGAATCTCCTGATGTAAGATAGCCTGCCTTGGAGGCCTCGGAGTTCACGAAGATTTCTCGGGGGACCCATCTCCATGATTGCCTTTGTTTTCTCGGGGTCGATGTGAATGCCCTGAGAAGTGATGACGAAACCCAGGAATTTCCCGCTGGAGACACCCAAGAATGATTTCGTAGGGTTCATCTTTAAGTTGTGTGCTCGTATTAGGTCGAACACTGTCCTGAGATCTTACAGATGATCTTCCTTCGAACGGCTTTTGACGGCGATGTCGTCGATGTAGCACTCCACTGTCTTGCGCAAGTGGTCTCTAAAGATGACACTCATAGCTCTCTGGTAAGTGGCGCCAGTATTCCTTAAACCGAAAGGAATAACGGTGTAGCAATATGTACCAATTGGTGTTCAGAATGATGTGTGTTTCTCGTTGTCAGGGAACATCTTGATCTGGTTGTATCCTGAGAAGCCATCCATGAAGGACATATATTCGAAGCCGCAGGTGTTGTCGATCATGATATCTGTGATTGGAAGAGGGAATTCATCTTTAGGGCAGGCCTCATTCAGATTCCGGAAGTCAATACATATTCGGATCTTCCCGTTCTTCTTGAGAACTGGTACGATGTTGGCTACCCAATCTGGATGCTGCTCTTCGCGAATGAAGCCGCTGGCTATCAGTTTGTTGACCTCGACTTCAATAGCATTCATAATATCGGGGCGAAACCGTCGTTGCTGTTGTTTGACAGGTTTTGCATCCGGACGAATATTGAGTTTGTGGAGTGCGATCTCGGGGTCCAATCCTGGCATATCTTTATAGCTCCAGGCGAACATATCGATATACTCTTTGACGAGTTGGAGCAGCGACTCTCGCTCTTCATCTGTCAGACTCTGGATGATGAAGATTGGTTTCGGGGAGGCTTCATCCCCAAGATTAATTTGTATGACCTCATCCTCAGTGGGAGGTTCTCTTTGCTCAAAACGCTTTTCCCATTGTTCATCTAGCTGTTGGGCCCACGGCTCTAGCTCAAGAATTTTCAGAATGTCTTCATCTTCTTCATAAGCGTCGGCAAATGCCATGTTGACTGACAGGACTTGTCTGAATACGTCTCCGATGCTGGTATCAGAGTCAGAAGTTGGTGACCCGGTCGAACGTGAATGCCAGTCGCATTCTTCATCTGAACTCTCAAGGGTCATCGTGGGTGTTACATACCCTAATCCACATCGAGTCTTGCTATAGTAGTCCCGTGGTTTGCCAGCCGGGACCGGTAGCTTCAAAAGTAATTGTCGTCCAGTACCGTAGTTCAAACCCGATGTTGTTTCCAGGTCATACCCCTGTTTCTGTATAAGATATTTAGATTGGGGGCTATAAAGATACAAAGGTAGTCTTCCGGCATCCGATCCAAGGTCGACTTCTTCTATGGTGAAAGGATACGGATCGTCCTTCCGGCCGAAGGTGATTGGATGGTCCCCTCCCTCGATTATTCGGTAAGCGTCTTCTGTTGGAGTAAGCTGGATTGTGGTGTAGACATTTGTCACCTGCGTGTGTAGGTGAGTTCCTATACCGTGTTCCATAGCGTATATTGTACAAAGCTTATTAAGCTCGAGGTAGTTCAAAGATAATCCTTTATTGATGAAGTAAGGTATCTTTTCTAAAGGGATTACATCATCTGCGGAGGGAACATCGGTGTGGGCAGCCACATACTTGGCCAGCTCCGGTTCCTCTTCGACTACCCTCTGTGTGAATAAAGACTGAAAGGACGACCTGGGGAGCTTGATCTTCAGCGGTTCATCTGATGGTGCCGAGCGTGGAGTTGTTGGCAGACTAGCGACCCCCAGTTTGGTACTCGCTGTGGGACGGGGAGTGGCTGGTTCGCTGGAAGTGTCAGACCTTGCATCGGGGTGACGACCCTTCTTGGGAAGGCGTATCGTCAGTGGCTTGTCGGAGGGATTGAGCTTCTCCGTTTGGGGCTGACCGACTCTCGGCAGTCTGATTGTTAGTGGCCCCGTTGTGGATCTTGGCACTTGGCCAGACCTTGGCAGCCGGATTATCATCTGCTCTTCTTGTGCCGAGAGGCTGATTGCATCCTTACGCAGAGTGGCGGTAAGGGGTGCGGACCTGTCCGGTTTATGAGCATGGAGGTGGATCGTCAGAGGCTCTTCTGATCCTGTGGCTGTCTCGGTACTAGCTTGTACATCTCCTTCACCAAGATGCTTCTTTGACTTTTCGTACAGGCATGAGTCTGAGTAGTAAGATTCGACCCCTTTGAAGGGATCGATATCAGCAAATTCCGTCCTCACGAAGCCGTGTTTGTCGACATATTTGAAGCACTGGTGCAGCATGGAAGGCACGATCATATAATCGTGTATCCACGGGGGCCCCAAAAGGATGTTGTAAGAAGTGTCTGCATCTATGACGTAGCAGGTGACTTCGGATTGGAGGTCGCCAATTTGACACTTCAGACGAATCTTCCCAATAGGGTAGCTCCTGCCCGAATTGAAACCGCTGATGGCGGTGCTTGTAGGCGTCAGACGATGCATTGGGATACGGAGATGATGTAGCAGACCCTTCGGGATAATGCTTATGGAAGAGCCAGGATAAATGTGCATCCGATCCACCTTTACGTCGCCGATGTATCCAGTGTAGTATAGTAGGCGATCGTGCAGATTAGTTTTGATGAGCATATCCTGCGGAGTGAAGATGATGTTAGGCATTGCTCCTATACAGGCGCTGTCTTGGAGATCTGTAGGTGGATTTTCTCCCGTGAGGTTAACTTGAGCCAGGTATGCGTCGGCGTTTTGGAGTGCATCGCTCAAAGCCGCACGAACATCCTTGGAGAGTCTCAGGAGCTCGTATAATAACAACTTGGCCGGTGTGTTGGCCAATTGTGCCCAGATGTCGAAGTTGTAGGACCTCTCCAGCCCTTGGGCTGCCTCTTTTCTGAGGGATTTGTCGAAGCGAGTCTCCTTCGGCCTAGGCTTGTCGGTCGTCGAAGGCTGAGCCGGCCCCGGAGCATCAGTTGTAGTGGGTTGATGATCTTCCATTGGATTATCAACTACAGGTTGGGATTGTGCCCCAGACCGCATGACGACGGCTGTAGCTTCTTCGATGTCTGCCGAGATTGTGCGGCAGGATCTGATTTTTACATTCTTTTTCTTGTAGATAGAAGACGATATGGGCCGAGTCACTTCCGATACCAAGTCTGGATGGATCTACATGACCTCCCCTCGTGATGTGGTGAGGGGCACCAAACCAGCAGCCTGATCTCGGGAAGGTGGAAGATTAGTAATCTCCATTATCGCCAGAGGGATGGGGACTACCCCGTCTTGAGTTTCCGTCGGAGGGAAGCTGCCGAATTATACCGACACCATATTGGCTGCCACCGTCACCTCTTCGAAATCGATGGCCAAAGCGTTCGAATCGATAAGATTTTGGATGTACCGTTTCAGCTGGTAGCAGTCGTGTGTAGCATGATGGACGTAGCGATGATAATGGCAGTACTTTGGGTTCTCCATCTCTGCCGGTCGCGGTTTCCATCTTGGTGGAGAAAGCTGAATTCTGTCCCCTTGTATGAGCATGTCCAAGATGGGCTTGACGTGACCGTCTTCGAAGGAGTAAGTGATTTGCGGCCATTGTTTGTCTGCCGGCTTTGGCTCAGGTTTCTGTGCCGTGTCGGTCACCATAGCCTGTTTTCCTCTGTTGTCCCGATTGTTGGAGGGGCTACCCCCATTATCGTTGTTGGGACGCTTGCCCTTGTTCTCTCCGTCCGAGATGTGCAATCCTAGTTGGCGAGCCTTCTTCAATCGTTCTTCGGCGCTTGTGGCGCTGATGATGAACGTCTTCCAGTCCTTGAATTGGTTTTCGCCCATCCAGAGACTGATTGTTGGGAGGAGTCTCTTTTGGTAAATTTCAAGCAAGGAGGAATCTGGATTTCCAGAGGGCAGCTTCATGGCGGTTTGGCGGAACCGCTCGATGTAGTTCCTTGTCAGCTCTTTCTTCCCTTGGACGACGTCCATGAGGTTGGACATGGTGATGTCCTGTCCTACTTCGTAGAATCTCTCCAAGAACATGTACTTCAAGCCGGCGAAGGATTGGATGCAGTTGTCTGGCAGGTTGCGATACCAATCGAAGGCGACTCCTTCCAATTCCCCGATGAATAATCGTGTGAGAATGGCATCGTCATGGGGCAGATGGTCGGTGGTGACCTCGAAGTAAGTGATGTACCGACTTGCCGAGGTCTTGCCATCATAAGGATTGATATTGAACGGCTTATATCTTGGTAGGAATGGAACATCCCTCCATGCAGCAGGGTACGGTTGCCGTACTCTGAGGTCTTGAGAGTTTTCTCGAGCGTGGAACATGGCTCGGAGCTCTTGGACCTCTTTTCTCGCTTCGCGTGCTTCGTCTACGGCAGTGGGGGCCATTGTTTCCGGAGGATTGTTGCCCGGGTTTGGTGCCGCCGAATTCGAGTCCGTATTGACCGCGGGACCCGCGCTTGTTTGGCCAGGTGTCCTTCCTTGCAGAGTTGGAAGGGCCGCTTTAATCTCGTCTACAGACTTGACCAAAGCAAGCATTATGGCTTCGAGACTGTCGATGCGCTGGCGATCACTGGAACCACCTTGGTTGCTGTCTGTTATGAATACCGTCTTCACATGAGGAGAGATAGACAGAGCGGTGGAGAAAACACCCTCTGAATCGTACTCCTGTACTGAGAAGTCGTCAGGGTATGTGGGCATATTCCCTTCTGATTCAGACTCGGAAGGAACAGTACCCCCGGTCTCCGAGTTTGCCTCGTCTTGGGAGTTGTGGATGTTGTCGGAGACGTCAAGGTTTGCTGTATCTTATGGGAGAGTTGTCTCCCCTGGCTCATCTTCTTGGAACATCGGATTGCTGTGGAGGCTCGAAGGGGTGCTACCCCCAGCCCCAGCAACCCCCTGCGTTATGGACGACGAATCTCCCACTGTAGCAAATTTCGTCTTAGAGCGAGTACCTTGGAAAACTCCGGTGGTGGGCACCCGCTTAGACGACAGTCTTTTAGTCGCAGTAGTTGAGATCTTCGGGCAGGGAACATTCGTCTTCTTCCCCCTTCCATCAGCGGGGACTTTTCGAGCAGAATTGCAGGAGACGACGGGTAGTGCCTCGTCTTCTGAAGATGGCTGTTGCAGTCTTTGAAAGACAGACTGCCGGTCTTCTTGTATCGTCGTGCTATTGCAGCAGCAGTTGACGATAACTTGGGTACAGTGACGTCCGTGGGAGGACTCTTTGCACCCCGATGCATCTACTCTTTCCTTGCGTTTGTGGAGGTTGGCCTCACGTAAGTCACTTGCTTTGCTGGCTCGGGAATTTCGGGCATGCGAGTGTGTAGGCCTCCCTCCTTCTCCCTGATTCGAAGGTAGCTCGTATACTTGCCTTCGCTCGTTGCTGGGAGATGCTTGATGACTATCCCGCCCATTGTCCGCAAGGGGCAGGGCATGAGTAGCCTTATACAACTTTCCATTAGAGTCCCGCGTGATGATCAGCGGGACACTCCGATAGTCAGAGGTTGGGGCAGCTGACTGGGCTTGGTGAGCCTGTGCTGCCCTAGACTTCTTCCTTTTAGCACTTACGGGTGCGTAATAGGAAGAGTCCAAGTTGGAAACCACAGAGTCTGGTTTATCATCCAGAGAACCATCAGGGTCAGGACCGCATGAGAGACGGTCGAAGACTGATCGAGAGAAGCATGGAACGGACGCTATGAGGCTAGGATTGGAAACCATGCATGCTGTCTGCATGCGGCTCTGTTTAGCTATCGGATGAGTTGTTCTTGTGCGACTAGGAGTCACGACCATACAGGCTGGCCGCATGCGGTTGGCAATTGTGGCCGTATGGGTTTTCTGCAAGCGATTGACTTTAGTAACCGCATAAGTTTCATCCATGTGGTTGTCAACTGTAGCCGCATAAGCTATGCGGCTGACAGATGTGGCCACATGAGTCTTCTTTATGCGGCTGGCGGATGTAGCCATATGAGCTTTCTCCATGCGTCTAGCACCCTTATGTGGCTCGGATCACATAGAGTTCCTCTTTGTCCCTACAAGTCCAGCATCATAGTATTTTCTTCTGCCGAACTTGGGAACAACAGAGTTGTCTACGGTCTGAAGTGGGGCCGCAAGAGAGCCTTCTCCGCCGTCTTGAGCGACATAGGGTATTTCTGCAAGAGCTTCAGTAGGAATAAATGATCGTGGTCTCCACTCCTTGCGGGCCTTCTTTGTGCGGGCTTGCTTCTGGACCGGGTCAGCGCTCTTGTCGGAAAGCATTTCTTCGAACGCCTATTGGTCGAACCGGGCGACCATCTTCTGTTGCGTGGAGCCAAGCTTGGCTACATCCGACTGCGTCACCAACTCCTCAGCCGTGGAGAAGTTTGTCCCTAGCATAGTTGCCATCGTGTTTGCTATGAAATATAAAAGAGCAGAACAGTTTTATGGGAGGACTGGACTTTTAATTCACGTTACAAACTCGCTTGTACAAAGAGAGCCTAGGGCCGAAAACCTAGGTACAGCAATCTAAGTATAATTATTTATTTTTGATTCTGGGGGGTGACGATAGAGGCTCGGGAAAGCGACGGCAGCTCTACCTTACTCCTTGGACGATCGGACGTAGCCTTGGCTCCTGTGACGAGATGCTTAGCGTCGACGAAGAAATGCTCTTCTTGCTCTCCTCGTATTGCTCTCCTGGCTTCTCTCTCTGGATTAATCTCTGTGTATTTTTTTTCTCTGATTATTGGAGGAGCCTCCTTTTGCAAGGGAATGGCACCTTGCTATTTATAATAGTGGGGGGGGGCATCATTAGGGTTTGCAATGATTGTCCATTCTCAAAGTGGCGGCGGCTTGGTAAATGATAAATCTGGGCCATTAATCTTGAGCGTGAAGGATCTGGGCCATTAATGAGGATTATGCCAAATCATGTCAGTAATTAATGTTGATTGCAATAAATCCCCATCATGATGATTTGCTGATGTCCGCAAATCAAAATGAATCAATTTAATTCATTCTCTTGCCACGTGTCCCAAATTATTGGGATCTGATCCAAAATTTGATTATCTTTAGGACACGTGTCCTGTCATCGTTGTTGAGCCGCATGAGGAGCGTTCGTGTTTGGGTCGCATGAAGGTCGTCTTGACCGAGCCGCATAAAAGATTTTATGACCGAGCCGCATGAATAGTCTCTATACACGAACCGCATGAAGGTTGTCATGACCGAGCCGCATGAATATGTTTATGACCGAGCCGCATGGGGGTCTTCATGACCGAGCTGTATGAGAGTCTTCATGGCCGAGTCGCATGGATTTCTTCATGGCCGAGCCGCATGGGGGGACCTTCATGATTGAACCGCATAGGTTTCTCTGTACTGGCTGCATGAACTCGTCTAGACTGGCCGCATAAACTAGCCTCGAAGCTGTGAAGATTTTCTCCACTTTCCTAGGAAGATAGTGCTATTAGTCATGATGACTACTTTACGTCAGGGCTGTCAGCTGTCAGCCGTCAGAGCATTAATTGTCAGCCGTCAGAGCATTAACTGTGTTTGAATGACGCTGGGTACAGCCGTTCTAAAAAGACACGTGGCTTCCCTCTACTGGCCGCATGGAGTCCACTCTGTGTTTGAGCCGCACGGGACTCTTGAGCAGCATGTGGCTCCTTGGCCGCATGGATCATTTTTCTCCTCTTTTTCATGCTTCTACAATCTCCAAAACAAAGGATAATGTCACCCGGGGGTGTTTCTTCTCCACAAGATGATGTTTTCACTCTTTCTTTTCAGCAAGAGTTACTTGATGTTGATCCTGTGGCAATTTCTATTGATATATCTTTATCTCCAGAACCTCCGGCTACCAGTGCTCCAACTTCGATGGTTGTAGCAGATACTCCTGGTTTTGCTGTTTCAGAGCCATTGGTCGTGGGATTCACCATTCCTTTGTCTTCAGTAACATCGACGACGTTTGCTGCAGCTGGCCTGACATCACCCTTAACCAATGAACGAGCTCCAGATGTTTCGATGGATATTCCCCTTGTAACTGATATAGAGCCCATAATTTATCCGTCTCTGAGAACCACCACTCCTCAAGATGAAATACTTTCATTTGGAATAACTTCGGCTCGTGGTAAAAAAGAGGTAGTAGCTCCTTAAGTACCAATGTCTTATGCACTTTAAATTCTTGCAGCTCTTGTTCCGAGCAAAATACCTTCTCAAGAGTCACTTGTAGTACAAACTTCAACTGAATTACTGGATTCGAGATGCAAATTATTCTTAATGCAGAATAATTCCCTGTTAGTGATGACGATCATCTGTTGTCTATTTACTGGTATTGCTATTACTACTGCTAGATTGGCAAGCACATCAGCTTTTGTACTACAAGCTCTACGTACATGTTCAATAAAGAAGCATTTGAACGATGTAGCCAATTTGACTGCTGCTTTATGATATGGAACGAGATCTAGATGCCGCACTTCATACGTACCTCTAACCTGATTGACGATCAATTTAGAGTCTCCGTATACTTCAAGGTAGTCGATATCCAATTGTTTGGCTAATTGGAGACCGATGAGTAGAGCGTTGTATTCAGCATCATTGTTAGAGCATGACTCGTCCAAAGAATATGCTCTCTGAATTACCTGTCCTTCGGAAGATACTAGAACAATTCCAACTCTAGCGACAATAGTGCCTTTAGGTCCGATTCTGGAAGAACTATCAAAGAATAGTCGCCAAGCAAGGATTCCTTCTGAAGTCATGTTCGATTCCAGAGTTTCATCAAAAATTTTGTCATTAAGTTTAGATGTCTCAGGGATCGGATGAGCAGCCAAGAAGTCAGCTAGGGCTTGACCCTTAAGAGACTATTGTGGGACAGACCATATCATACTTACTAGTAATATGGCCCATGTAGCGAGTCTGGAATTGAGTGTACTTAGCTTCTTCATCAAGACTCGTAGAGGATTGACTCTGGAGATGACATAAATGGTTTGGCCCGTGATGTAATGTTTTATTTTCTGAACAACGAAAGTCAAGGCTAAACTTTCTTTTTCTACTGGACGATATCGGTGTTCAACACCGATCATTATACGACTAAGATAATAGATAGCTTGCTCATGACCTTCTTTGTTCTTTTGGGCAAGTAAAGCGCCCAGAGAATGATCCATTGCTCGAATATACATTAGGAAGGGTATTCCTGTGACTGGAGTTATTAGGGTTCATCAAGTACCGCTTTACGTCTTCAAATGCTTGCTAACATTCTTCAGTCCAAACGAAAGACACACATTTCTTCATTAGTTGAGTAAATAGAGCATCCAGAGAGATTTGAGATGAATCTCCTGATGTACGCAAGCCGTTCCTGGAATCCTCGTAGCTTTTTAGGTTGCGTGGATGATGCATCTCTTGAATGGCTTTGACTTTCTCGGGGGTCAACGTGTATACCCGTAGAGGTAACGAATCCGAGGAATTTGCCACTAGAGACTCCCAGGAATGACTTGGTGGGATTAATCTTGAGTTGATGCTGGCGCATTAGATCAAAAATAGTTCTTAAGTCTTGGATGTGATCTTCCTTTATACGACTTTTGACAGCAATATCGCCGACATAACATTCAACTGCCTTCCGTAAATATTCATGGAAGATGGTGCTCAAGGTCCTCTGATAGATTGCACCCGCGTTTTTGAGACCAAATATCATAACGGTGTAGCAATAGACTCCTAGAGGAGTGCATAAAGATATGTGTTTTCATCTTCGGGGTTCATCCTGATTTGATTATATCCGGAGAATCCGTCCATAAAAGACATCCGTGTAGAAGCATGAAAATGAACAGAAAATCATATACGGCTCAAGACTAGGAGAGTTTCATGCGGCTCAATAGTTCAGTGGAGTTTCATGCGGCTGAGAAGTTCAATCCTATGCGGTTCAAGACTATGAGAGTTTCATGCGGCTCAACAGTTCATTGGAGTTTCATGCGGCTTAAAAGTCCCCAGCGAGCCACGTGGCCTTATGTAGTTCAAAAAGTCCTTCACAAACCGGCCGTAATTAATTAATACAGCTGGCTCATTTAATACCCTGACGTGAAGCGACAGCTCTGACATGAAGGTCTGACAGCTCTAACATAAAGCTGCAATGATGACTCCGACATAATGGCGTGCCCCTAGGGAAACAAAGAAAATCTCTATAGCTAGCACGATCCACCGAATTCCAAAGCACGTCATTCCATACGGCTCTGACATGTGGCCATCCATATGCGGTTCAGTTGGGGGCCACCAACATGCAGCTGCTACCCCTATGCGGCTCAGATCATAGGTCCACCTTCATGCAGCTCAGATTATAGGATTGCCATGCGGTTTAGATATGGCCACCCCTATGCGGCTCAGATCATAGGACCACCCTCACGCGGCTCAGATTAAAGGATTGCCATGCGGTTCAGATATAGCCACCCTTATGCGGTTTTGACACGAGGCCACACTTATGTGGCCCAACCATGACAATCCTCCATACGGCTCGCAACAGTTGGGACACGTGGCGGGAGCTGATCGAATCTTAATAATTTATATTTATTACAGTCAATGAGGGACACATGGCGGGAGCTGATCGAATCTCAATAATTTATATTTATTGCAGTCAATGATGGACACATGGTGGGAGCTGATCGAATCTCAATGATTTATATTTATGAAGGACACGTGGTGGGAGCTGATCGAATCTCAATGATTTATATTTGCTGCAATCAACATAACCGTCCAGATTTGGTCAAATCCTAAACAAATCAGATTTATTGCAATCATCATAATTACCCGGATCAATCCCCAACAAATGATGCAGATTTGTTGCAATCAACATAAAAGCAAGATCAGGACAAATCTTAACAGATCCTTGGCCGCCCTCTGTTTAAAATGCAATCATTGCAAACCCTAATTATTAGACCCCACTCCTATAAATAGCAAGGTACCATTCCCTTGTGAAAAGAGAGGAGAAAAGTATGGACAAAAAGTGGAGACAGAGCACAGAGAGCACAGAGATATACACACAAGGCCAGACACAGAGAGGTCCACACCCGAGCAGGAGCATTTCTTCCCCGGAGCCGAGGTTGCGTCCGATCGTCCTAGGAGTAAGGCAGAGCTGCTGTCGCTTTTCCGAGCCTCTATCGTCACCCCCCAGAAAACTAAACAATTGTACTTAGATTGCTGTACCCAGGCTTTCGTTCCTAGGCTTTCTTTGTACGAGCGAGTTTGTGTTATGAAGTAAAAGTCCAGTCCTCCCATAAAACTGTTATGTTCTTTTATAATCAATGGCAAACACGATGGCGACTCTGCTGGGGACTAACTTTTCTACGGCTGAGGAGTTGGTGACGCAATCGGACGCAACCAAACATGGCTCTACTCAACAAATGCTGGTCGCCCGGTTCGACCAACAGGCATTTAAAAAATGCTCTCCGACGGGGGCGCTGGCCCGGTCCAGCGGCAATCCCGCACAAAGAAGGCCCGCAGGAAGTGGAGGCCCAAATCATTCGCTCCTCCCCAAGATCTCGAAGAAGTACTCTCTATTGCCCAAGATGGCGGGAAAGACTCTCATGCGGCCCCACTTCAGGCCACAGAGGACTCTGCTGTCCCCAAGTCCGGCAGAGGAAAACACTACGATGCTGGACTTGCAGGGGCAAAGAGGAACTCTGTGCGGTCCAAGAAAAAGCCGCATAAGGGTGCCAGCTACATGAAAACTCATGCGACCACAGAAGCCAGCCGCATGCAGGAGGCTCATGCGGCCAGAACTTCCAGCCGCATGAAGAAGGCTCATGCGGCCACGACTGCCAGCCGTATGCAGACTGCTTATGCGACCACCGCTCCTAGCCGCATACAGAAGGGTCATACGGCCACACATACTAGCCACATGCAGACAGCCTGTACGGCCACCAAACCTAGCCGCATACCATCTGCTCTATGCGGTTCACGGTCAGTCTTCGACCGCCTCTCAAGCGATCATGACCCCAGATGCTCTCATGTTCCATTCTCTGTGGACTCTTCCTACTATGCACTCTCAGGTGCTAGAAGGAAGAAGTCTCGGGCAGTGCGAGCTCATCGAGCTCAGACAACTGTCCCAACTTCTGACAATCAGGGCGTCCCGCTGACTATTACGCGGGCCCCTGATAGAAAGTTGTATAAAACTATCCATGTCCAGCCCCGGTGGCCAACGAACGGGATAGTTATCAAGAAACTCCCAACAATGATCAGGGACGAGTACTCTTACTATCCCCACATCATGGAGCAGGCAGGATGCCAACACACTCATGTGCTCAGAACTCCCGGGCCACAAAACTGGTGACTTGTGCAACATGATTCTTCACAAACACAAGGAAAGAGACGAGGACTTAGTGTGCAGAGAGTCCTTCCATGGACATCACTGCACTCAAGTCATTGTCAACTGCTGCTGCAGCAAGGCGGCCACGCAAGAAGACCGACGATCTGTCTTCCAACGACTGTAACACCCAAGCTCAGAAGACGAGGCGCTTCTCGTCTCCTCATGTAATTCTGCTCACAAGATCCCTGGCAACGGGAGAGGGAAGAAAACAAAAGTCTCCAGTCCGAAAATCTCAACCAAGAAACTCTCTTCTAAGCGGTTTTCTATGACCGTTACGGGAGGAGTTTTCTAAGGTACTCGCTCAAAGGAGAAATCTGTCGCACTTGGAGATTCGTCGTCCACATCTCTGGGAGGCGCTGGAGCTGGGGATAGCACTCCTCCAAACATCCACGACAATCCGGTATTCCAAGAAGATAATCTAGGAGAAACGATTCCCCCAACAGATGTAGCAGGTTCCGATATCCCGGAGGATATCTACAACTCTTAAGACGAGGCAAGCTCTGAAGCTGGGGGTACCACTCCTTGCGAGTCCGAAACAGAGGAGAACATTCCCACATACCTCGACGACTTCTCTGTACAAGAGAATGACTCAGAGGGTGTGTCCTCCACCGTTCCTTCCATCTCTCCTCATGTAAAGACGGTATTCATGACGGACATCAATCAAGATGTTCCCAGTGATCGCCAACACATCGACACTTTGGAGGCCATACTGCATACCTTGGTCAAGTATCTCCTCGATATGCTCGATCCAGTCATCGGCATATAAGATCCCCTCTGTGCCGCGGAAGTCCCGCAGACGCATCTTCTGAAAGTCCTGGATCCCCGGTGTTTTCGGCTGATATGGCTGCACCTGGGCTGCCTGCGGCTGCACGATAACTCTCTCCACAGTCGTCAAGGCAAGCTGATGGGCATTCTCTATTTCCTGCTGAAAATGAGAAGTCTGCCGCTGCTGAGACTCTACCATCTTCTGAAGGAATTCGAACAACTGCCCCGTATCAACTGATCCGGAGGTGGCTGCTGATGCTGCCGAGGGATATCAGGAATAATAGGGGAAAGTCTCTGTACAGGCGGAGGTACACCTACAAATGCAGCAGAAATGCCAACCTGAGTCGGCACAAAAGGAGCTGCGGTCTCGTGGCCCTAACGATCAGGACGAGATGTGGCCGACCTCTCGATAGTGTCCCCCGGACCGGAGCGATGAGATCGTGTCTCCATAACCATTCTGAAGACAGATCAAAACAGAAACAATTACTGAGAATGAAGCGAAAATCAAAGAAGGATAGGTATTTATTCAAAGGAAAAACATTTAATCAATAAGAAATTAGAAGGCAAATATTGGATCGAAGTTTTCCTAATGAGATTGAGTACCTTAAAAACTATATCCTATCCTACTGCAGGCTGTAGTGATACTCTAGTTCGAATACCACTACAATCTAGACCTGCATGGGCCACCACTAAAACGTATCACGAGCCGCACCCTAGAGTAAGGGCACGAGAAGTGGGTACGTCCAGCTTACGCCGCAGTGTCGGCGGTAGAATGCTGTCCTAGGTCACAACTTCTAACAATATAAGGTACCTGTACAGTATATACACTCCGAGTGGAGGTGACAATACAGAATACAGTCTCAATCACAACTAAGGTAGAAATAGTACGATATCATAGATGAAATATCAAAGGAAGATACAAACAGAAAGGGAAATAAGTCTAAGTATCTAAACGACATAATAACAAAACATAGTACAACTCAAATCCCAAAGACAACATAAGTAAGATAAAGCCTAACTAAACTAGTCTAGGCAGTAGGGTTAATGTCATCATCTAGAGCTGGGTCCTCCTGAGAGTCCAGCTCGTAAGTGTCGTCTAGGGCTGCTCCATAGTATATTGGACAGAAATCCTCGGCGTCATCTGTAATATTTTCAACAGGTCCAGTCAGGACATGTACGAGCACAATATATCTCATGCAATTCATATCATGACAGGAAGGTAAAAACATACAGAAGAGTAAGATACATGAACTGTAAGAAGATGTACACGAAAACAAGAGGTATTTGTAAACTGGAAATATATATATGATAAGTAAGAACTGTAAGTGACTAGTTATTCAGAGCACAAGACGGTTATGTAAACAGCACGATGTTGCACACGAGTAATCTAAAGAGGTTCACACGATTTTGGATTGATCACATAACCACTTCTACTCCTCCGTCCCCAATCAATACAGAAGGATCCAGTCAAGTTATGTTATTGCACACGAAGTATAGATGCACACGATGATCATGTGGGCACATGAGAGTACACGAGTTCACACAATTTGCACACGAATAACACGAACACAAGGAGTACACGATGCCCATGATAAAGTACAAGTACATAAAATACCCGATGTATCTGCGAAGGGGATAACATCGCACGACAAGATCCATATAGTACTAATCCGTGATAACATGTGTCAGTATCAAGTAAAGTAATCTAGAGCATGAAAGTAGGTCCTAGCAAGTATGAAAAGATCAGAGAATGTACTTGCCTGAGATCCGAATGTCCCTGAGAAAAATACAGTCCGAAGCGAGGTAACTGAGTCCTATTTAGAGCAAAACAAGTCATGATGTATACAAGAAAATTATAATTGAAGAATAAAATGCATCTACATGCTTCTAGGTCAGTCTGGACCAAAGTCAACTCCTGGTCAACTCTGGTCAACTCTAAAAGTCAACTCTAGTCAAATTAGGTCAAACTAGTTAGGGTTTGGAAAATCTTGGTCAACTAGTCTAATCTAGGCTTAGTAAGTCAATTTTAGGTTTAACAAGTCAATTCTAGGTATAAACACATAGCCTAGGCAACTAACTACACTCTAGGCCTATACACCATTATCAATACTCAATATAATTTACTAAATTGCATTCTCTTCTTGCATTATACTACACATGTACACTCAATGTATAACATAGGCTATACTAGCCATCAACATACAATTTTACCTATAGCTACCTTATGATATATATATATATATATATATATATATATATATATATATATATATATATATATATATACATATATATATATATATATATACATATATATTTATATATATATATATATATATGCATAGAGTAATAGGGAGAGACACATGTGTGTTGTGTATATGGTGTAGTGGTAGGTTGTGAGAGTATGTGGACATGTAAATCTGGAAAAATAGAACATGGCAATGTTGTGTGTGTGTACATGTGAGCATGTGTGTGTGTAAGAGTGTTAAGAGGGTGTGAGTGTATACATGGTGTAGTGTTAGGCAATTGTGTGTAGAGCCTGAAAACAAGGAGTGATATAACATGAGAGTGTGTAGAGCATATAGATACCTGTGTGTGTGTAACAAGAGAATAGAAAAAACAGTGCATTGCAAGGCTGAAAATAGTATATCATGAGGGATGGGAAATCAGTGAACAAAATGGCAGGAATCAATTACAGTCTTATGCAAATGACAGTTAGCTATAATAACAGTTAACTTAAGACTCAACACTCATTCAATCCAATACTTCCAACACCAATTCAACCATTGAAAACCAATCCATAACCCACATGACAGTTCATATTAAACTTAACAGTGAACCCAATATTGACAGTTCTATTGATAGGTTAACAGTTAACTCATTCCATTCGAAAAACCATAGCATCCTATTTCGAAACCATGCTTCAATGAACCTAACACAATGTATAAGAACCTAACATGGCAAATAATCACTCAAATCAGTAAAGGAAAGGAAATGGAAATCAATTGACAGTTTAACATTAATCCTAAAATCACAGGAAATCAATACACATTCCATTCTCAGGAATTTACATACTCATTTGATTGAAACTCAGGATTTTCGAATATACTCAGTTTAGTACTTAACCCCAGTGAACCAATTAATCAGTAAAATAATACAATGTAATTTAAGCTAACATGGAATCTAAACATCACAAATTTGTTTTTGAAAGGAAAATAAAAATCGGATTTAAAGACTGAATGCATGTATCAGTCAACACATTCATAAGTACAAATTGAAACAGAAAACCTAACATAATAAGTAGCAGTCATTGTAATAGTTTAGTACACATGTTCATGAACTAATATGTCAAATTAACATTAAATTAAATCAGTTAAAAAAAGAAGAAGATAACTCAGGATTTAAAATAGTACACTATGTATCTGTCTTTCATGTAAACCAATGCAAGTCCCAATTGAATCATTAATCAATATATAAAGAAAAACTATATCAGTCGTGTACAATGGTGTCAGGTACGTGTGTGTGCATGTGGAGGGTGTCCACGTGTCCTAGAACTGGACATAAAGTGTCAAGAATCCAATTCCAGGAAGTATCAGGAATTCCCAGAACACAGCCTCGTGCGGCCAGTCCCCAAACGATTGGACACGACACGAAGTATCTGACACCTCGTGCACTTGGACATGGATAGCCCAACTATAGGGCTACCAGGTGGACACAACACGATGTGTCCTAGTTGTGTCAGCATGCAATACGAAAGCCGTGTCAGTAGAGAAAAACCTGTGTGCACAGTCGTGTACAATATCAGTACGGGAGCAATTACTCCTCCGACACGACACAAGATGACACGAGGCTCAAGGGGCATGATGTCAGTCACTGCCCCTTGGTCTGTGCCAAGTGGCAGGCTGCCACATGGTGTGTCGTGTCCACAGTGACACTCGGGTAGCAGGGCACTGCTACCTTGTCTGCGTGCGTGTGTGCGTGTCCATTTTGGACACGAAGGACACCAAATCTTTGACTCAGTCCTCTGGAACATTGTTATATATATTAAAACTTAATTTTCTGTTTATTTTGTTTCTAAAATTAGCACACTTATCCGATATAGACACAAAATGGACACTACCTAGTACCAAACTACTCCTACAGCTAGGGTATACCTATATGCATGCATCTATGTAATTAAAACATAATTTTACAAGGGTTTTATAGGATTTACCTATTGAGATTGAATCTCAATGAAAAAGGGCAAGGATGAGGCTTCTTCTTGAACTCAAATTCACCCAAGCACTTCAAACTCTAGCTAGCAAGCCTCCACTATGGTAGAGGGTGATGTTATTATTGATTAGAACCAATTTTGGCTTGATTTGGATATTAGGGAAGGAAAATTTGGGGAGGGACTATTAGGGTTCTAAAGAGTTGTAAAAAGAGGCAAAGGTTTTTGTTAGAGTTGTTTTATAGGAAGGGTGGAATCATTTGTGGCTGCCATTAGACAGATTAGGGTTAGTTTTTAGGTCAAGATGAGTGGCTAGGAGTTGTCCACCAAATTCTAGGCCTTCCTATTGGTTCAACTTATCATGGTTACCTTTATTACAAATATCTAAAGAGTTAATATCTTACCTATAAATATCTAGATATTAGTAATCATGACATGATTAAGTTAACCTAATCAATTAAGGCTAATCTAGATTAGGCTAAGTTTCTAGGTCAAGTCTCAACATAACATTTAATACATATTTAATTAATAAAAAATCAAAATCAACAAAAAGTCAAAATGACCAAAATACCCTCAAACCTAAAATGTGGTAGTGACAATGTCCCCATTCCACCAAGATATAAACCATTCAACATCAATCCGTATGATGGTAAGACATCTGCAAGCAGGTACATCACCTACTTCGAAGTCACAATCGACCATCTTCCTCATGACGATGCCATCCTTACGCGATTGTTCATCGGAGCATTGGAAGGGGTTTCCTTCGACTGATACCGCAACTTGTCGGACAACTGCATCCATTCCTTCGCTGGCTTCAAACGTATGTTCCTGGAGAGGTTCTACGAAGTAGGACAAGACGTAACAATGTCCACCCTCATGGACGTTGTTTAGGAAGAAAAGGAGCTGACCAGGAACTATATCGAGCGGTTTTGCCAAACCGCGATGAAGTTGCCTTCCGGTAACCCTGATTCCTCCTTAATTGAAATTTGCCAAAAGAGGCTGCTTCCCATAATCAGCCTCTGGATGGGCGAAAGTCGGTTTAAGGATTGGAAGACTTTCATCATCATCGCCACTAGCGTAGAAGACAAGTTGAAGAAAGCTCACCAACTGGGATTGCACGTATCGGAAGGAGAGGATAAGAGCAAACGCCCTAACACCAACAGCAACAATGGTGGTAACCCCTCCAATAATTGAGACAACAAGGGCAAACAAGCTATGGTGGCCGACACAGCTCCAAAGCCTGAACCGAAACCGGCAAAGAAGCAGTGGCCTCAGATGACCTATTCCTTCGAGGACGGCCATTTCCCTCGCCCTGCAGAAATAGAGAGCCCCAAGTACTGCCACTACCATCGCTATGTCCACCATGCTATACAAGACTGCTACCAACTGAAGCGATACATCCAGCATCTCATCGATTCTAAGGCCTTGGCCATTGATTTTGAATAGGTGACCGTAGCAGCCAATATGGTGTCAGTACAATTCGGCAGCTTCCCTCCGACAAAGACTCAAGATGGAGTAGTGCCCGTCCCTAGAGCAAGGATGGAGGTCACTAACCTTCCACCTCCACGAAACCAGGCTGCTGGTCTAGTATCCCTTACCATATCACGAGGGAAGGTCATGTGGGTCCATCCGGACCTGGTATCTGAAGTAACTCAGTCCGCACCTCCCTCCACCAGTAAGAAGAAGAGTGGCAAAGTCAAATCTTGCCGTACACTCTCGGCGGATGTCGAGGAAGCTACGGCTGTCGTCACCCGATCAGGTGCACAATCCTAACCTACACCGGGTGACTCGGCTGAAGATCATCAGCCAAAAGCTGCTGATGCTCCAGGACCTTTGCAGCCTTCGACGACCGATAAGCCTAGGCCGAAGGAGACTCGTTTTGACAAGCCGCTCCGAAGAGAGACGCCTCATGGGCTAGAGAGGCCCAACAACTTCGACATCTTGGCACAATTGGCTAACACACCGGCCAAATTGTCGCTATACGAGCTCCTGAGACTCTCCAAAGATGTTCGCGTCACACTGAGCGAGGCACTCCAGAACGCCGACGCATATCTGGCTCAGTCCAATCTCACTGGAGAAAGCTCGCCTGCAGATCTCTAGGACAGCGCTTGCACAAGCGTAATACCCAACATCATCTTCACTCTGCAGGATATGCTTATCAAGACCAACCTGCACGATCGTCCTCTGTATTATACTGGGTACATTAGCGATATAAAGGTGGATCGGATGCATATTAATCCCGATTCTTCCATAAGCATCATCCCGAAGAGCCTACTACACCATATGCACATCCCAATGCATCGCCTGACGCCGACAAGCACCGCCATCAGCGGTTTCAATTCAGACAGAAGCTATCCGATCGAAAAGATTCGCTTGAAGTGCCAAATCGGCGACCTTCAGTCAGAAGTGACCTGTTATGTCATAGATGCAGATACTTCCTACAATATTCTCCTGGGCGTCCTTGGATACACGATTACATGATCGTGCCTTCCACACTACACCAGTGCTTTAAGTACGTTGACAAGCACGGCTTTGTGAGG
Source organism: Iris pallida (assembly GCA_029216955.1). NCBI lineage: Eukaryota > Viridiplantae > Streptophyta > Magnoliopsida > Asparagales > Iridaceae > Iris > Iris pallida. The sequence continues at coordinate 19,809,074 of JANAVB010004398.1, forward strand.
ACAGAATTTGCCGACATCGATCCCTTTAAAGGGGTCGAATCCTACTACTCAGACGCATGCTTGTACGAGAAGTCAAAAAAGCACCTTGCCGAAGGAGATACTCAAGCTTAAACTGAGGCGGCAACTGGATCAGAAGAACCTCTGACAATCCACCTCCAAGCCCGCAAACCTGGCAGAACTTCACCCCTTACAGCCACTCTGCGTAAGGATGCAATCAGCCTCTCTGTACAAGAGGGGCAGATGATAATCCGACTGCCAAGGTCTAGCCAAGCGCCAAGACCCATGACAGAGCCACTGACGATCAGGCTGCCTTGAGTTAGCCAGCAACAAATAGAGGAGCTCGATCCCTCTGTTAAGCCGATGACGATTCATTTTCCCAGAATGAATCGGCCGCCGAGCACTAAGCCGAGGAATGCTAGCCAGCCAACAACTCCCCGCCTAGTACTAAGCACCAAACTGGGGGTGGCTAGTACGCCAACGACTCCACGTTCTGCTCCACTCATGGAGCCCCTGATGATTAAGCTGGCCAAGTCATCCTCTCAGTCTTCATTTACATAGGGGTGGCTGAAGAAGAGTTAGAACTGGCCAAGTATGTGGCTGCTCACACCAACGTTCCATCCGCAGATGATGTAATCCCACTAGAAAAGATACCTTATTTCATCAATAAAGGGCTATCTTTGAATTATCTCAAGCTTAATAAGCTTTGTATAATATATGCTATGGAACACGGTATAGGCACCCACCTACACACACAAGTGACAAATGTCTACACCGCAAACCAACTTACTCCAGTGGAAGACGCTTACCATATAGTTGAGGGAGAGGATCATCCAATCATCTTCGGCCGGAAGAATGATCCACAAACCTTTAGGATAGAAGAAGTTGATCTCGAACCCGACACAGGGAGACTACCTCTTTATCTGTATGGTTCCCAATCCAAGTACCTCATACAAAAATAAAGGTGTGATCTGGAAACTACACCAGGCTTAAACTACGGCACTAGACAGCGGTTACCCTTACAATTACCGGTTTCGGCTGGGAAACCATGAGACTATTACAATAAAACCAGATGTGGGCTAGGTTATGTTACACCGGCAACGACCCCTGAAAGCTCAGACGAAGAATGCGACTGGCATTCACACTCAACCGGATCACCCACTTCCGATTCGGATGTCAGCATCGGGGACGTATTCAGGCAAGTCTTGTCCGTCAATATGGCATTGGTCGACGCCTACGAAGAAGATGAAGACATTCCCGATCTTCTTGAGTTAGAGCCGTGGGCACAACAGCTAGATGCACAATGGCAAAAACTGTTCGAACAAAGAGAGCCTCCTACCGAAGATGAGGTTGTGCAAGTTGACATCGGGGATGAGGCCTCTCTAAAGCCCATCTTCGTCAGCAAGAATCTGACATACGAAGAGCGAGAATCACTAGTGCAACTCGTCAGAGAATATATCGACGTGTTCGTCTGGAGCTACGAAGATATGCCAGGACTGAACCCCGAGGTTTCATTTCACAAACTCAACATTCGTCCGGACGTAAAACCGGTCAAGCAACAGCAACGACGGTTCTGCTCCGACGTCATGAATGCCATTGAAGCTGAGGTCAAAAAATTGATAGCCCGTGGCTTCATCCACTAGGAACAACATCCAGACTGGGTCGCCAATATAGTACCAGTCCTCAAGAAGAATAAAAAGATTCGAATCGACTTTCATAATCTGAATGAGGCATGTCCTAAGGATGAGTTCCCCCTCCCTATCACAGACATCATGATTGACAACACCTACAGCTTTGAGCGTATGTCACTCATGGATGGTTTCTCGGGGTACAACCAAATCAAGATGTTCCCTGATGACGAAAAGCATACATCATTCCGAACACCGATTGTCATGTATTGCTACACAGTCATGTCTTTCGGTTTAAAGAATGCTGGCGCTACCTACCAAAGAGCTATGAGCATCATCTTTAGAGACCACTTGAGCAAGACAGTGGAATGCTACTTTGACGACATCGCCGTCAAGAGCCGTTCTAAAGAAGATCATCTGCATGATCTGAGGACAGTGTTCAACCTGATGAGAGCGTACAATTTGAAGATGAATCCCACAAAATCCTTCTTAGGCATACCCAGCGGGAAGTTCTTGGGTTTTATTAATACTTCCCAGGGTATCCACATAGATCCTGAGAAGACGAAGGCAATCAAGGAGATGGGTCCCCCGAGAAATCTCCGTAAACTCTGAGGCCTTCAAGGGAGGCTGGCCTACATCAGGATGTTTATGTCCAACCTCTCCGGACGATGTCAGCCATTCACCCACCTCATGAAGAAGGGCATTTCATTCATATGGGATAAAGAACGCCAGCGCGCCTTCAACATCATCAAAGAATATTTGTCGAACCCTCCAGTCCTGGTAGCCCCGGTTGCTGGAAAACTATTTCTGCTCCATGTGCGAGCAATGAAGCATTCTCTCGGTACTTTACTAGCACAAAACAACGATGCAGGCCCTGAGCAAGCTATATATTACCTCAGTCGAATGATGATGGGGCCAGAACATTGATACACTGCCGTGGAGAAAGAGTGCCTTGCTCTGGTGTTTGCCATTCAGAAGACGCGACACTAAGTCACAGGACAAACCATCTATGTCATATCAAGAGTCAACCCCCTCAGGGTCCTCATGACTAAACCGGGTGCACTCAGCTCTCGGCTCGCTACCTGGGCGGTATTACTGTCCCCCTACCACATGATCTTCATCCCACAGAAGGCTGTTAAAGGTCAAGCTCTGGCAGACTTTTTAGCAGCTCATCCAGGTTCGGAGTCAACCAGAATAGACGAAGAGATTCCAGATGAGGTCGCCAATTCAAATATGGCCTCTCATGATACCGTATGGCGAATGTTCTTCGACGGCGCTTCCAGAACTGGGCCCAAGGGCAACATCGTCGCTGGAGTCGGAGTGGTGCAAATTTCTCCCTTGGGCTGGTGATCAATCGGGCTTACTTCCTCACGGAGTCCTGTTCAAACAATGTGGCCGAGTACAATGCTTTGGTCATTGGCCTCCAACTTGCGAAGGAGCTAGGGGTAGAGCACCTTGAAGCATACAGCGATTCGCAGCTAATCGTTAACCAGATCCGGGGCTCATACGAAGTGCGTCATGATGACATAATCCCCTATCACCAAATAGCGATTGACATCATCTTATCCTTGAAAGGGTTCTTCGTAGAACACGTTCCCAGGCTCCAGAACATTGAAGTCGATGCCCTAGCAGGCTTGGCCGCTTCCCTAGCGGTACCAAATCATGCTCATCAGCTGGTTGACATAATAGGCCGTGTGTTGGTGTGTCCCAGAAATAATGTTCAATGTGTTGAAAGTTACTCCGCTCTGACAGTCGACGAAGCACCAGACTGGAGACAGCCGTTCATTGACTTTGTAGTCTATGACATCTTGCCAGAGAATCCAAAGGAAGCTACTTCTATCAGAAGACGTTCCCTCAGATTCTTCTACGATACAGAGACAAAAATGCTATATCGGCGATCATACAATGGATTACTGCTTCGATGTCTGTCAAATACAGAAGCCAAGGAAGCTGTAGGCGAAGCTCATGATGGCATCTGAGGGGCCCATCAGCCTGGCCCGAAACTATAAGATCGCCTTCGCCGAATGGGCTACTACTGGCCCACGATGGTTGCCGATGCGATAGACTATGCAAGAAAGTGCAAAGCCTGTCAAGTCCACGCAGATTTCATCTACCAGCCATCCAAGTTTCTATATCCGACAGTGGCATCCTGGCCATTCGAAGCATAGAAAATGGACATCATTGGTCTAATCACTCCGCCTTCATCCCGAGGATATCGCTTCATACTCGCAATCACAGATTACTTCTCCAAATGGGCGGAGGCTATTCCGCTGGCAGAAGTAAAGACTTCAAATATGATCAGCTTCCTCAAACATCATGTTATCTACCGCTATGGACTGCCCCAAAGGATCATCCATAACAATGGTCCGCAGTTCGTAAGCCACGCATTCTATCGGTTTTGCGACAAACACCGAATCCAGAATACTGCTTCAACACCGTACAACCCGGCGGCTAATAGTCTGGCTGAGGCATTCAACAAAACAATCATTAAGCTTCTCAAGAAGTTCATGTCATCAAACAAATACGACTGGAATGGAAAGCTCGGCGAATGCTTATGGGCGTACCGTACTACAGTACGGACTGCCACCGGGAACACACCATTCTCCCTGGTATATGGGAGTGAGGTAGTTCTCCCGTTGGAGACTCAAATTCCCTCACTCCGCATCGCCCTCACCTATCAATTGACGACAAATGATAATCACCATCGCCGACTACAAGAGTTGGAGGCCCTAGATGAGAAGCGCCTGTTAGCTCAACAACGAATCGAGCTGTACCAAGCACGTATCTCTGGAGCTTTTAATAAGAAAGTTAAAATAAAAACATTCCAAGTAGGCGATCTCATTCTGGCAGTTCAAAGGCCGATGGTTATGACTCACAAAACTGCCAGCAAGTTCCAGCCAAAGTGGGAAGGCCCGTTCATCATTGAGGATGTATTCTCTAATGGAGCTTACCGCCTCGCAAAACAAAATGGAGACTTGCTCATGTTGTCCATCAACGGCAAGTTCATAAAGAAGTACTATATCTGAAATAACATCCTCAAAAATTCCCAAGTGTTGAGTTATGTACCTTCTGGTACCGCTGAACTCACATTCTGATTCCATATCTCCCAGATGTTGAGTTATGTACCTTCTGGTACCGCTGAACTCATATTTTGACTCCAAATCTTCCAGAGTGTTGAGTTATGTACCCTCTGGTACCGCTGAACTCACATTCCGACTCCAAATCTTCCAGAGTGTTGAGTATGTACCCTCTGGTACCGCTGAACTCACATTCCGACTCCAAATCTTCCAGATGGTTGAAGTTATGTACCCGCAGGTACCGCTGAACTTACACTCTGATCACTACAGATGAATCTATATCGCATGTTTAGGTAGTAAGTCATGTATGATCATACCTCTGAACTTTCTTCCTAAAAGAGCTCCGTCCTCATAATCCACTACCCGCACTTTCAGTGCATAAAAAGGGTAACAGATCCACAAATTTTTCGAAACAACCACGTCGATGTTACCTCTGAGTTGTTTTTCCTTCCATCAAAAAAAAATCACCCCTCACATAGAACTTCCATGTCCTTATTACCTCTGACTTGTTCTATGTACCCTTCATGGAGCCCACTCCTGCCACGTCCTCTTTACCTCTGAGTAGGAAGGCTACATTGAAGAAACCCTCATATTTACCACGTCCTCATTACCTCTGAGTAAGTATGTTGGTTCTCTCTCGTCTTATTATCCGTATCCAGAACCAGGGTACGCCAAGGATAATAGGTCCACAAAAAGTCTCCCAAAGAATAGAGCGAATGTATTTTGTTCATTCAAGATCAGTTACATTCACATGACTATATCTCATGAGCAAGCCAAAAAAGTTCTCCATCGTTTCATTCAGACAAGAAGAAAAAAGATTACATTGAGGCCCAAAAGAAGCGAAACATAAACTACAGCTAAAGACAGACAGAAATATCAAGATAAAAGATGGACATTTATGGGAGCCCACGAATCCTAGTTGTGGGGGCGCATATACCATTCCCGCAAACATTTTGCATATGAAGGATCCGTTTGAGTAAGATCCTCGTCCGGGGCAGGAGGGTCAGAACTCCCAATACTACTACCCTCAGACGGGGGCTCCTCCTTTACAGCAATTAAAATGCTGGGTGTGTTTCCCTCCCCTATAGGTGCCAGCTCTTCTTCTTTTTCCTCTATTTTTGGTATCACCTCCTCCTTAACGAACGATGACTCTTGTTGGACGAAAGGAGGTAGAGTCTCCTCCTTCACAACGATCTTAGCCTTCGGCAGGGATGCTGCAAGAATCAAAGATAAAAGAAAGTTAGAAGATGGCCAGGTGAAACCAACTTAGTGTTGCGGGGCTTATGCGGTCCTGTTTGATGGAGCATTATATGGCCCAATTCAGAGGAGCTTATGCGGCTCGGTTTAGCGCAGCCTCATGCGGCCCAGTTCAGATGAGTTTATGCTATTTTGCTTAACAGAACAATATGCGGCCCAGTCCAGATGAGCTTATGCGGTCCTGTTTGATGGGGCTTCAAGCGGTTCGATTCAGAGGGACTTATACAGTTCTGATTCGATGGGTCCTTATGCGGTTCAGTCTGCGAAGTGCTTATGTGGCCACTAGACGACTCTCATGCGGCTCGGACATGGGGTATACCCCCATGCGGCTCGGACATGGGACGTCTATACGGCACATACAGTTTGAACAGTTCAAGGAAGACGAAGAAGGCCCGCACATAAAATATGCGACATAGCCATGAAGATTAGGTTCTGAGTTCATGCAAGTTCTCCCAAAACCTTTACCAGCAATGGCGGGGTGAACGTCGGGATGAACTTCAGGCGCCGCAGTCAACGTAGAAGCTACTCCCTTACCCTTCGTCGCAGCCTTGGAAGTCTTAGGGGCCATCGGTGATCGAAGAAGAAGAAGGAGAAGACGGAAGTTAGGGCAAGAAGAGTTTGAACTGGAGGAGAAAGTAAAGAGTATTTCTCTAAAAATTACTCTTATTTAGAGGCGGACAGGAGGGGCACGTGGACCGATGAACGCTTCGGATTATGTGCAGCAGACAAAACCGACTCTTGGGATTTCATCCCCTCGCATGCAGGAGATTCATCAAAGCAAAAAATCCAAATGTTTAATAAACCAACTCTTGGGATTTCCCCCCAAAAGACGGCTCCAAATCAAAACGAATCAAGAGCAATTAATGACGGCTACATGGCAGAAAGGACAGTATGCGGCCAGAGCGATCCATGCGGCCAGAGCGGTCCATGCGGCTAGGACGTCCATACGGCCAGAATATCTTATGCAGCTAGGAGAGCTTATGTGGACATATCCATGCTTCTCATTCAAAGTATTTCAATTTTTCAAATTGAAAATTTGAAGGGGGTCTTGTAGAAGCATGGAAATGAACAGAAAATCCTATGCGGCTCAAGACTAGGAGAGTTTCATGCGGCTAAACAGTTCAGTAGAGTTTCATGGGGCTCAGAAGTTCAATCCTATGCGGCTCAAGACTAGGAGAGTTTCAAGCGGCTCAACAGTTCATTGGAGTTTCATGCGGCTTAAAAGTCCCCAGCGAGCCACGTGGCCTTATGCGGTTCAAAAAGTCCTTCACAAACCGGCCGTAATTAATTAATGCAGCTGGCTCATTTAATGCCCTGATGCCAAGCGACAGCTCTGACACGAAGGTCTGACAGCTCTGACATAAAGCTGCAATGATGACTCCGACATAATGGTGTGCTCCTAGGAAAACAAAGAAAATCTCTATAGCTGGCACGATCCACCGAATTCTAAAGCACGTCATTCCATGCGGCTCTTACACGTGGCCATCCTTATGTGGTTCAGTTGGGGGCCACCCCCATGTGGCTGCTACTCCTATACGGCTCAGATTATAGGGCCACCTTCATGCGGCTCAGATTAAAAGATTGCCATGCGGTTCAGATATGGCCACCCTATGCGGCTCAGATCATAGGGCCACCCTCATGCGGCTCAGATTAAAGGATTGCCATACGGTTTAGATATAGCCACCCTTATACGGTTTTGACACGAGGCCACACTCATGCGGCCCAACCATGACAGTCCTCCATGCGGCTCGCAATAGTTGGGACACGTGGCAGGAGCTGATCGAATCTCAATAATTCATATTTATTGCAGTCAATAAGGGACACGTGGCGGGAGCTGATCGAATCTCAATAATTCATATTTATTGCAGTCAATGAGGAACACGTGGCGGGAGCTGATCGAATCTCAATGATTTATATTTATGAAGGATACGTGGCAGGAGTTGATCAAATCTCAATAACTCAGATTTGCTGCAATCAACATAACCGTCCAGATTTGGTCAAATCCCAAACAAATCAGATTTATTGCAATTATCATAATTACTCGAATCAATCTCCAACAAATGATACAGATTTGTTGCAATCAAAATAAAAGCAAGATCAGGGCAAATCTTAACAGATCCTTGGCCGCCCTCTGTTTAAAATGCAATCATTGCAAACCCTAATTATCAGACCCCACTCCTATAAATAGCAAGGTGCCATTCCCTTGCGAAAAGAGAGGAGAAAAGTGTGGACAAAAAGTGGAGACAGAGCACAGAGAGCAAAGAGATATACGCACAAGGCCAGACACAGAGAGGTCCACACCCAAGCAGGAGCATTTCTTCCCCAGAGCCGAGGTTGCGTCCGATCGTCCAAGGAGTAAGGCAGAGCTGCCGTTGCTTTCCCGAGTCTCTATCATCACCCCCTAGAAAAACTAAACAATTGTACTTAGATTGTTGTTCCTAGGCTTTCGTCCCTAGGCTTTCTTTGTACGAGCGAGTTTGTGTTGTGAAGTAAAAGTCCAGTCCTCCCATAAAACTGTTCTGTTCTTTTATAATCAACGGCAAACAATCTGCTCGTACCCGGAAGTGTTGATGATTATGATATCAGTGATCGGAAGAGGGAACTCATCCTTCGGACAAGCCTCATTGAGGTCTCTAAAATTGATGCAGGCTCGAACCTTCCCTATTTTCTTCTTAACTGGGATGACATTAGCCACCCAGTCAGGATGTTGTTCTTATCTAACAAAGCCACATGTGATGAGCTTCTTGACTTCAGCTTCTATGATGTCGATTATGTCAGGTCAAAATTGATGCTGTTGTTGCTTGACTGGCCTTGTATTCGGCATAATGTTGAGCTTGTGGGTAGCAATCTGAGGATCTAATCCTGGCATGTCTTCATAGCTCCAGATGAATACGTTAATATATTCCCTAATAAGCTGAATCAGTTCTTGTTTATCTGCTTCAGGAAGGCTTTTACTGATGAAAATCAGTCTTAGAGATGTTTCATCTTTGACATCGACTTGAACTAACTGATCTTCGGTAGTGGATCGCGTTGCTCAAAGCGAAGTTTCCATTGAGTGTACATCCTTTATGCCGAAGGATCAGATTCAGGGGTTTCAGCAAAATCGTCTTCATCTTCGGAGAACTCGACAGTCACCATATTAGAAGATAGAGTCACTCGATGGACGTACCCTACACTGGTTTTCGAATCCCATGAGGCAGAGTCAGAAGAGTTAGATTGCTCCCCTTTATCAAACTCAGAAGCATTTAGGGTCGTAATCGACGAAGTGTAGCACAACCCATGTTTTGTTTTGCTGTAGTATTGTAGTGACTTTTTTTTTGGAGCAGGGATATGAATAGGAGTTTGCCTTCCCCTACCACCGTTGAGGCCTATTTTGAAATTGTAGCCCATCTTTTGGATGACGTCTTCGGTTGTTAACTGTAACGACGTAGTTGAAGTCACCCACTATCGTTATTTTCAGCCTCGCTATCGGACATAGCCTTTTGATGCAATCCTTTGCTGAAGAGGATAGGATGTTCATCCTTTTTCCGGGAGGGAACCAGAATGAATAAATCTTGTGCTGATTCAAGTGATACTTCGTCTTAAAGAGGTTGAAATGCTCCTAATGTAAGAGGTTCGAAGTTATCCAGGATTTCTAGATAACATCGAGTATAGCAATTGACATCAGTATATTGCAAAGGAGATGCTACTTTATTGATAACTACTTCACCATTTACAACAGGGCTCTTGATCTTAGCCGATGGCTTGCTAAGATTGATAACCAGAGGAGGAGAAGGAGGAGGAGAAGGAGAAGGCTTGTTACGACGAAGGTCAATAACATATGGGTCAGAAGAGGTGAGCTTCCTATACTCCGTCTTCTCAATAAGAGGATGTTTGACGAAAGAAGAGAGATGGATCATCAGATTTTGAGAAGATGAAGGACAAAAAGTATGTCCTTTGACCAAAATCACAAGGACATCATCTGTATTATCCTTCTGATCTTCCTCAGTATCCATGGCCTGTACGACTTTCATGAACTCTTCTTTGTACATCCTGAAGTCAGTGAAATATGCTTCGACGCCCTAGTAGGGATTAAGATCAGCCACTTCCTTTCGGACTTCTCCGTTGTCATCCACATATTTGAAGCATTGGTGGAGAGTGGATGGCACAATATTGTGTTCATGCAACCATGGTCTTCCTAACAAAGCATTGTAGGGGCCATGGTTGTCAACCACATAAAAGGTTACATTCGTGCGGAGATTGTCGATTTGAACTTTCAGGCGAATCTTTTCCAGTGGTTCACTTCTTCCGGAATTGAATTCCTGAATAGTTGTGATTGTTGTAGAGAGATTATGGACTGGGATCTTTAGTGTATCCAGTAGAGTCTTCGACATAATGCTGAGTGCAGATCCAGGGTCAATCAGGATGCGATCGACTTTCATTGTAGCAACATACTCCACGAAATATAGAGGTCGATCATGTCGATTGTCATCCAGAAGCATGTCATCATGCGTGAAGGTGATATTGGGAATCAGTTCCATCATACTATGACAGTGAAAACATGCCACAGGTTCCTAATCTAGCTTCTTAAGGTGTGCCAGACAAGCGTCGACTTGCATTAAAGCTTTACTTTGTGTTTCCCGAGTTTCCTTCGAGAGACGAAGGAGTTCGAAAATTGACAATCTTGCCAGAGTATTGGCTAGCTGAGCCAATATATCGATGTTATATGGCTTCTTCAGTCCAAGAGGTGAAGTTTTCATCAATATTTTATCGAAGCGAACTGGTTGTTTACCTTTGCCGGCCGTTGTTGGTTTGGAAGGAGTCGATTCCACTGGAGGCAATAAAGCTGATGGAACATTGACAACATGCGGAGAGGATGTTGAAGGGGCATCAGGGACTGAGGTGGAATAACTACATTCTCTTTTCCTTCTAGATAGTCTCTGAGGTAGAGTCTTCCAGATCTGGTACCTGTCATGGCTTCCTCATTTGGAGCTGGTGTGAAGGAAACCATATTGCAATTCTTTATTAGAGTCTTATTTTTTGAAGACTTCTTCTGAAGCGACAAAGGATTTGTCCAGAATCCTAAGTAAACACGGGACTGGTTGTGCTGAAGATATAGGAATAGAGTGAAGAACATGTAGGCAACTCTAGAGGGGGGTGAATAGAGTTTATAACAATAATAGCCAAATATAATTTAAACTCTTTTCACCAACAGTAAATAATCAGAGTAGTAAATACGGAAATAGAAAGATCAAGAGAGCATACGCAAACACAATTATTTTTAACCTGGTTTCTCACGTGGAGGATTAGTCCAGGCCTAAGAACTCTAGCTCAGGATTAAATCCACTATTTGTGAAATAGTAGTTACACCCCGTGCCTTTTCTTCAGAAGAGCACGTGAACTTCTAACAAGGATCGCTGTGGCGATGATTGGAATTTTCCAAGCGACTTTTTTGACTCTTGTACAAACTCAAAACTTAATAGCACTGAGCACTTTGAGGCTTAGGAAGCTTGTGGCTAGTAGATGAGAAGGTTTAGGCTAGTATGCGGCTTATAAAGAGGAGAAGAGAAGATAATTAGATGATTGAAAATGATAGAATTCAAGGCATATTTATACTAGTTGGAATAGGCAGAATTCGGCCAGAATTCTGTGTCAAGAATTCAAATTTTTGGCCGTTAGACAACTAGCATACCACAAACCCTAAAAATTAGGGTCCTGTAATTTGGGGGACAGAGTTCGGCCCGAACTCTGTCTCCATAGGACTGAATTTCTCAAATGGACTTTTGTGGGCTAGTTTGGTTTGGTGCAGCTTTTGGTTTTGTTTGGAGATAAGGTATAGGCCCAAACTACTCAGTGCTGCTCAGTTTACATTTATCTAGACTCAATAAATGTAAAAATACATACTCAAAAATCGAGTATGCTTTAGGAGAGAGCCGACGTCCGTCTTGCACTGAGTTCTGTCTTGACGTGTCATATTGAATTATGACAAGTATCATATTGTCAATTTTATCAATATTTGGTTGACTGTGATTTGGGTCAACAATCTCTCCTATATTGATAATTGACAAAATGATAATTGTATATTCAATGTTCATACCTGGACACAAGTAGTAGTCATGCATAGAAGCAGTTGCTCCCCCGTAACAATAGCTCCCCCACAAACATAGCTTCTCTGTAAGCCAATGTTCCTTATCCTGATATACATAATCTCTTCCAAAACATAGATATCACAGGATATAAACCAAAACATAGATATCACATAGATATTATAGGATATAAACCAAAACATAGATATCACATAGATATCACAGGATATAAACCAAAACATAGATATCACAGGATATAAATATGAATATCAAATAGATCTTCCGCTTTGTCATTTATCAATGATGCATGGCAAATATGTATATCAAACATAACCAAACAGAAGACTGTAGAACAAATGAACTGGCAAGCACACCATAATAATGATAAACTACAGATAAAGTCTCAAGATCCACAGAACATAGAGTGTGCTCATATAAGAAAATCAACTACATAAACATATGATCATAATGCATAAAAACTAAGTAAAATCATCAGCAACAGCAGCAGGACAGAACCACATCTATTATGGAGCACGAGATGGTCCAGCGGTATAAAATGGATTAGTATCCGAACGACGAGGATCTACGAAAGCTGCATCCGGATTCAAATATCGCATAAACCATGGGTCGTCGATACGGTACCCATCGTAAGATGGATCCCGCTCTATAGGAAGTGGCATAGAAGGATGCCGAGACATAGTGTACCGGATATCATACAATGAGTTGCTGATGGTACTCATCTGCAAGGTGGTACGATAGTCGAGCTGGGTCCAGCGGTCGTCCTCCAACGTGAAACGATCGTGAAGCATAGTCTGGATAGACTCTAGAGTAGCAGGAGGTGCGGGCGCAGGTTGCCCAAGAGCAGGTGCATCAACCTGAGCATCAGAAACAAAATGCTCGGACTCAGCAGGAGATCCAACAGCTGCCTGAAGCCGCCTTGCCTTAGATAGAAAGGCAGGGGCTGGAAGGAATTGGCACTCATCGAGAGGGACATGAAATGCACAAAAAACTATAGGCAAATAGAGAGCATAGACCAAAGATCGTGGTTTCTTCCTTGCATTGATCATCCAGTCCATCATAGTACGTGGAAGGTTGAACAGAACATAGAAGTGAAGGTGATACAAAGCAGAAATCTCAAAATACGAAACTTCATCAATCGATCCCGCTTTGGGAAGGATCATGGAGAAGACAATATGATGAAGCTCGTAGAAATAAGGGTTAAGGAATTTGGCAAGTAACTTGCATGGACGTGTGTTTGGGGTACACAAATCGTCCTTGAAACTCTCAAGGGACGTCCCACCGGGAAATTGAAACTTGCGTGCATCGACAAGTTTCTCCCACAAGTTGGGTTCCGGAATCTCGAGATATTCTGCAAGTTCAAAATCATCGAATGAGATATCAATTCCAGCAATACATGAATATAATCGTGTGTCATCAAATATGAGATTGCAATAAAACATTTGAATTGCATTTAAGTAAATAATTAAAGTTGAAGACACCAACTCATCAAGACAAAGATCATGAAATAGTGAGTCATAACGAGAAAAATAGTAAAGTTGATGCGATGACCCACGCACACGGGCCGTGATCAAAAATCATTGAACCATTCCCGTGAAGAGTCCAATGAAACAAAGATTCGATCATCAAATGTGTTAGGGTCATTAGGTTGTGGTGGATTGAAAAGAGGGTGAATAGGTTGATCATCTCGAGAATGAGGGTTCGATGAGGAAGCACCCTCGATTTGAGCCCTTTTTCCTCTATTAAATGACCTAGGTGTCATGAACAATGAAAGAAAATTTAAAATTAAGATGGAGAAAACGAAGAAATTATACCTCAAGAGAATTATGGAAAATGGAAGAGAATGATGCACGAGCTCTTCTCCTTAAGTTTGGAGAAGAAATTCATACTAGGAAGAGAAATCTAGAGTTAGGGTTTAAAGAGGAAGGTGTTTGAAAAGTTTTGGAGGAGGCAATGGAGAGGAAAGAGAGGGAGAACCCGAATTTAAGAAAGGGGGTTCGGATGGTCGGGTGAATCCTGAACCTTAGAATCAAAACGGATGAATGGCTGAGGGCAACTGGAAGTTCTGGAACAACCAGACCGAATTCGGCCCGAACTCTGTGTGAGGCAGAGTTCGGCCCGAGTTCTTGGTTCTGGGACCAGAACCGAAACCAGTTTAAAAATGTTTGAAACCAATGCCAAGAAAAAATGGATATGAGGGATAAAAATTTAAGAAATTTATAAGTAAATGGCCAAGTAGAAAATTTCCAAATGTAAATCGAATATAGTAAATGAAATGAAGTTAGAAAATTTAAATGTGTCAAGTTATAAATAAAATTGAACCATATAATAAACAAGGATTTAAGACACAAATCAGTATAGTGAAACTGCCATAGGGTAGCTGTAGGGGCCGGATCCCAGCTAGCGGTAGTCCGAAGACTAGTGCACCGTATCGCTTAGGCTTTTACGCCTTGTTGTCAGAAGGACCCTTTCGGCTTGTACCCATAGCAAAGTCATCATAAAGAACCGTAACATAATCGATATTTACGCAGGCCAATTTAATGAATAACCGATTCATCCAAAATTCCTAATTTACGACAAAGAAAGTTGAATCGCTCTTCGGATAGTAGTTTTGTAAAGAAGTCTGCCAGCTGATGATCAGTGTCAATAAATTCTAAATTTATAGTGCCATTTTGTTGATGATCATGGAAAAAGTGGTGACCAATTTCAATGTGTTTCGTGTGTGAGTGACATATAGGGTTCTTAGTAAGGTTGATAGCACTAGTGTTATCACAGAATATAGGAATGTTCATAAAAGATAGGTTGTAGTCTGCAAGGGTTTGATTCTTCCCCAGAATTTGTGTACAACAACGACCAGCTGCGATATACTCAGCTTCTGTTGTGGATAGTGCGACAGAATTCTGCTTTTTACTAAACCATGAGACTAGAGCCTTGCCTAATAAATGACAAGTGCTGCTCGTACTTTTACGGTCGACTTTGGAACCCATAAAATCAGCATCCGAATAATCGATAAAGTCAAAGGATGTGGGTTTTGGATACTACAAGCCCACTGTAACAGTACCCTTATGGTATCGAAAGATACGCTTAACGACGGACATGTGTGATTTTTTAGGACTAGCTTGATAGCGAGCATACAGACAAACACTAAACATGATATTGGGACGACTAGCAGTTAGGTAAAGTAAACTATCAATCATACCTCGATACTTACGTTGGTCAACAGGTTTGCCGCTTTCATCAGGTTCCATCATAGTCGTAGTAGCCGTGGGAGTGCTGATTGGTTTGAAGTTGTCAAGATCAAATTTCTTTATCATATCTTTTGTGTATTTTGACTGGTTGATGAAAGTTCCTTGCGAAGTTTGTTTGACATGTACTCCAAGGAAGTAAGTGAGATCCCCCATCATGCTCATCTCAAATTTGTTCTGCATGCCCTTAGCGAAATCTTGGCATAGATTTTCATTAGTTGACCTAAATATGATATCATCAACATAAATTTGAACTAAAAGAACGGTGTCTTAAAAACTTTTGATAAAAAGTGTAGTATCAATCTTCCGTTTCGAAAAACCTTTATCTAGTAAGAAATTGCTTAGGCGTTCATAATAAGCTCTGGGGGCTTGTTTGAAGCCATATAACGCTTTCTTAAGTTTGAAAACATGGTCAGAAAATTTGTGATTTTTAAAACTTGGGGGTTGTTTTACAAAAATTCCCTCCTTAATAAAACCATTCAGAAAGGCACTTTTGACATCCATTTGAAAAGTTTAAAATTCTGAAAATTTGCAAAGGCACAAAGCATCTGAATGGATTCCAGTCTTACAACAGGAGCATACGTCTCATCGTAGTCGATACCTTTCTCTTGGTTGTATCCTTGAGCTACAAGACGAGCTTTGTTGCGAGTGACTGAACCATCTTCATTTACTTTGTTACGAAAAACCCATTTATTACCAATAATCGAATGGTTAGCTGGTTTGGGAACAAGTACCCAGACCTGGCTTCTTTCGAATTGGTTGAGTTCTTCTTGCATAGTTGAAATCCAAAACCCATCATTAAAAGCTTCTAAAACAGTTTTATGCTTAATTTGCAAAATGAAAGCAGTACTAGCAATGGAATCTCTTAACGATGATCGAGTACTTACTCCACGTGATACCTCACCTATTACCAAGTTTTCTGGGTGTGATGGCTTAAATGCGAATTTCTTCGGTAAGCCCTCCAGAGAATTGGTTTTGAGCGGTGGTAGTCATCGGTGTGGAAGTTGATGGTTCAACATCATCGTCGGAGATAGTTGCTGTACTATTTTCTTCATCAAAAGTCACATTAGTATATTCTTCTACAATCATTGAGCATTTGTTGAACACTCTATATCCTTTACTCTTAGTAGCAGTGCCAAAAAAATACCATCATCAGCTTTGGCATCAAACTTGCCTAAGTTGTCTTTGGTGTTTAGGATAAAACAGCGACAACCAAACACTCTAAAATATGAAACATTAGGAGTCCTACCAAACCAAAGCTCATAGGGCATTTTCTTCGAAATAGGTCGAATAAGCACCCTATTTAAAATATGGCATGCTGTACTGACAGCTTCTGCCCAAAAATATTTCAGAAGTGAAAATTTATTCAACATGACTCTAGCCATATCGCTAAGAGTCCTATTCTTCCGCTCCATAACACCATTTTATTGAGGATTTCGAGGACAAGAAAACTCATGATCAAAACCATTTGTTTCGCAAAACTTTTCAAAATCGGAATTTTTGAATTCGCCTCCATGATCACTTCGGATTCGAGTAATCCTGTAGCCTTTTTCGTTTTGGACCTTTTCGGCAAATATTTTGAAAACTGAAATAGCATCACTTTTGTTTGAAAGGAAAAAAATCCAAGTAAATCTAGAAAAATTATCTACTATGACAAAGGCATAGAGTTTTCCACCAAGACTGGCTACTCTACTGGGACCAAATAAGTCCATGTGCAGTAATTTCAAGGGTCTAGTAGTACTTACAGTATTTATGGAATGAAATAAAGATTTGGTTGCCTTATTAAGTTCACATTCGGCACATACCATTTCCTTCTTGAATGTGATGTCAGGCAGACCTCTTACTAGCTTCTTTGTCGATAGCCTGGATATAGTATCCATATCGGCATGACCAAGACGCTGGTGCCACAACAGTCTCTCATCCTTCTGGGCGTAGAGGCATCTTCCTGCACTGTTAGTATTTCTAAATAGATAGAAAATATAAATGTTATCTTCTGTTATCCCTTCAAAAGCAATGTCTCCCGTTGACCTATCATAAATATAGCACTTATTTTGTCCAAAGTTAATATCATATCCATGATCAGCAAGATGACTTATCCTGAGCAGGTTATGCTTTAACTCGGTCACTAGGCAGACATCCTTTATTACAGGAGAAGGAGGATTACCAATAGGACCATTACCTGTGATTGTCACGACCCGCACCCAGTGTAGGGGCACGAGAAATGGTTACGTCCAGCCTACGCCGCAGTGTCGGCGGTAGAACGCTGTTCTAGGTCACTATCTAATCAATCAACTCACGCAATTATATAATGTACTTGTCAAAATCTCAACTCCGAACGGAGGACAAGTATAGATATAATGAAGTCTCAATCACAGTCTAAGCACGATATGATAACACAGAAGTTTATAACTAAGACTAAATAATAGCAAAACCAACTACCTAAATATAATAATATCAAAACAATCTCAAAACAAAACATATCTCAACTTATTTACAATTCAAGTTCTAAAACGTGAAACTAAATCAAGTCAACTAGCTAGTCTCCCGATCACTCTGAGTGTCGAATCTAAAGGTAGCTAAACCATCTCCTGGTCCATAGAAAGTAGGGCAAGTGTTCTCAGGGCAATCAATTGTAAAATTTCAACAGGTCCAGTCAGGACAGGAACGAACACAATCTCATCTAGAAAACCCAAGTAAATGACAGACAACTATAAAGTAGTTATATACAGTTGTATTGATGAACATGGCAGTTTATATTCAGGTGATGGTACAGAAAGACAGATAAAGTACAAAGAAAGTAAGGTAACTAAAATAAGAGAAAAATCATGGCAATAAAGACTGTAAAATAGAATCTAGCTGAACTAGAGTAACATGGTATAATTCCAGACAGTAAATATAGACAAGTGTAAGCTCCAATGTAAGTCCAATACAAGATGAATCTAATACAAGATGAATCCAGTACGAGACGATTCCGGTCATAGTGATCAATGATTCCAGGGTGAGTCCAGCCTATACTCTAAAAGTGAGTTTTAAAATATCGAGGTCGACATGTAAACGACTATAGGTAATCCGGCACATTACACACCTGGCCGGGTGTGAGATGGCTATCATTCAAGTTTGATTCCAGCATATGGGGTGATTCCAGAATTCGGGTATATCTACATGTCTTACTCAAGTATTTCCCCTTCCAGAAAGTACAAGTGAATCCAAAATATGACACGAGAATCGAGATTAGTCTAGCCAAACATGATGATACCAGCAATGATTCCAGAATGATTCCAGAAATAGAGGCCAGACAATATGGTATGTGTGTCGCATACATGAATCCAGAAACATCCATACGTGTTGTAACAGAGAATCACATACAACTAACTAGAACTGAAGTACAGTAATTGAGAAATAAATGAGAGAACTATCAGAGAATGTACTCGCCTGATACTCTGTACAACTGATGAAAATTGATATCTGCACCGGAGTCACAATGTCCTAAATAGAGCAGTATGGGTTATAACATGTTCAAATACAAGGAAAATGAAAGCTACAATGCAAACTACATGATTTCTAGGTCAAACTAGGTTAAAGTCAAACATGGGTCAACCATGGTCAATACTTTAGTCAACTAGGTCCATCCTAGTCCAGTCAAGTCTCACTAAGCCTTACCAAGCCTAGATAAGCATCCAAGCACAAACACAAAGTTACTAGCAACACACATTGTATATACCAAATATATATATACATATATTCATACATGTGTACATAGATACATAATGAGGGCTAAGGCATATACACATTTTGATTACACACATTCATGCCTTCATTCATATATATATGCATAAAGCATATATATGCACATAGGCTAAGGTATATACATGTATATCTACATTCATACAAAGATGCATAGGTACTTACTTGTACACATTTACATATATATATACATGGATGCATATTCATTGTTTTCATCATCTTGCATTATACATTGTATTACATCACATCATTCTTGCATATATTCATTCATTCTACTGATAACATACATTGCCTATATTGTATATATCATGGCATACCTGCACTTATTCATTCATGCATTCATTATACATATGTTGCATATATATACATATATATGTAGAGAGATAGAGGGGGCTAGACAGTTAAAGGGTTTAAGTAAACACATGGCTACATACATGGCACATATCTTGTATACATACTTACACATTGCATTCATTCATTTATTCCTTGTATTTGATTACATACATTGTATGCCTATATTACAAGATACTTATTCATTCATTAGTTAGGACACTACAACATATCATTTATGACAACAAAAGGAAAGGGAAGTGGAAAACTGAATGGGAAGGGAGGAAACTGAGAATAACATTATTCATTCTTTCAATATAACATACATGCATTCATGGCATCAATCTCAG
This sequence comes from Iris pallida, assembly GCA_029216955.1. Classification (NCBI taxonomy): domain Eukaryota; kingdom Viridiplantae; phylum Streptophyta; class Magnoliopsida; order Asparagales; family Iridaceae; genus Iris; species Iris pallida. The sequence goes on from JANAVB010004398.1 coordinate 19,828,785, forward strand.
TTTTTTTAAGAGTGTCAATAGTGCAAATGTGCATCAATGTGAACAAAGTATAGATGTGTCACAGGTGCAAAGTGTCAATATAAATTAAATGCAAGTGTACAAGTGTCAAACATGTGTGTGCAATGTAGAGTGTAACAGATGTAGGTGCAGCAGTGTGTCAATGTATCAGAGCTAAGAGAGCAGTGTATGCAGAGCAATGTGAAGGGGGGTGTGCATGGAAGCATCAATACAAGCAGTGTGGTGTTCAGGACAGAACATGAGGTTCAAGGGTCTAACAAGATGATATGCAAGGGAATACAACTTAGGTTATAAACTGAAACTATAGGAGAATGGGGACCAACAGGAGATGTATATGAGAACATTCTCAAAGTGGACAAATATCTAGTCACATGTTTAAGGACTGAATCAATGAGGAAGAACCAAGATTGGCTTGACTCGGACAATCATGATTAATGGACTGGCCTAACTCACATGTTTTCAAGGAACATGAACAGATCAAACTAAATGCTAGGACATATCCATTAAAGATTGATCCTATAGGAGAATGGGCAGACATCTATATGGGATAACTGGACCACAGGGATGTGAAGGCAGAACTATTGTTCAGTATCTGAACAGTGTAATCTATATCCTCAGTTCCAAGTTTAGAAAGTAATTTGATTTCAGTTTACTCAACATTAAACAAATAAAATCAGATCAGCAATCTTACATATATAGATATACAACCAAAAACCCAAACTAAATTTCAACTGTCAACAAAACTGGGACTGGATTTAACTGTTTCCATAAATATTCCAATGAAAACCTAAAATAATAACACAAAATCTCAAAATTAAAGTAGGAACCTGTGTGCAGTGATTTGGGACATATGTGACATGTTCACGTGTCCATTCGTATCTAAATTGCAGGATATGAAGTGTCCAAAAATTCTAAAAACTGAAGTATCAGTAAACAGCACAGGCAGCCTCGTACAGCGAGGACACAGCCTCGTGCAGCGAGGACACAGCCTCGTACATGGAACACAGGGCATGACACGACTCGTGCTCGTGCCCACGCGTTTACCGAGGATAGGGGAACGTGCTCGTGTGTCTGCAACGTGTCCACGATACGATTATACTCGATAAGGACACCGTATCAGTGCACGTTTTCCGTCTGAACCAGTGTAGGCAAAAATACGTGCATGTGTCGTAGCGTATCCGACACGACGTGAATAGCTTTGGGACATGGGGGCTGACTTGTCAGTCGCGGCCCCCACCTCCAAGCCAAGTGGCATGCGGCCACGTGGCCTGTGCTGTGAGAAAACACTCTCGAGCAGCAGGGCACGCGCGCGGCTGCTCGTGCAACGTATTCGTGTCCATTTTGGACACGGACACGACATAAAAATCGACTCAGTCCATACGAAATCCAAAGCACATGCATAGGGCTACAAATTTGATTTATTTGTTTTCAAAAATATGAATAAAAAGTTCTTTGAGACATTTTGTCAAACACACACATAGACGTATTGATACGTGTCCGATACGGAAACCAAACTGACACGATTTCTATCCAAATTCTAGGGACAGCCAGGGGACACCTAGATCTAGCCTAATGTGCAATAAAATCAGAATATTAGCAAAAAAAAGCCCCAAAATAAAGTGTTCCTCCTTGCTAGATCGGATCCCCAAATTGCTCAAAATCTGGGATTACTCTCCATAAACAGGAAATAGAAGAGTGTTAGGCTATAATGTAAGAAATTAGAGTTAAAAAGGATATAAAATGAGAAATCTATGGATTGGAAAAGAATGGACAAACCTTTCTTTTCTCTATGGGTCCATTCAATACAAAAGAGGCAAGAACTCAATGAGGAGATTACTTATAGGGAAGGGAAATAACCTAGTAGCTGGTCATAAAGGAAAGAATTAGGGTTAGGGTTTAGTCTAGTGGGCTTTGGGCCTAGTTGCACTAGCTAACTAGCTCAAGTCCTTAGCCTTTAGTCCAATGCAAAAATCCTCCTACTCTCTTCATGAAACTTAGCCAACTTAAGTCAACCAAGACCAACTTAAGTTAGATTAGGGTCCATAGCATGTTAACTAAGTCACCAAAGTCAAGGTCAAAGTCTAGAACAGTCTCTTAAGTCACAGCTAGCAAAAGTCAAAATTAACAATCACCAATGCAATAAATCATAAAATAATTCAAAGAGGCCAAATGACCAAAATACCCTCATGCTCAAAAGTAAAAATAAATCATCCTAATGACATGGTTAGGTTCTAGGTCATGCAGTCTCTAGGGTTACACTAGTAAACATCAAAATCACAAGTCATTGATCAAAATGGTTTTTAAATTGATTTTTAAAATCACCAAAAATCAGAATATGATTTAAATGCAATAAATAATGATTATAAATACAAAATTTCAAAAATATACTCATTTAAGAAACTGGGTGTTACAAGTCTACCCCCCTAGAAAAATTTCGTCCTCGAAATTAACATGATCGTACCCCTAATAGGTCAAACCCACAATCAAATCAAGATCAATAGATAACATGCAAGATAATCCTACTGGTCGTGATTCCATAGTCTCGAACATGGTAGCTACACTATCTAGCAAATCATAAGCAATATCCTGGCAGGTACTAATGGAAATCACACACAAAAGTGGGGAGGAAGAACAAGAAGGACAAACCTGCTAATCCATCACCTGTAGCGTCAGTCTCCTCGACTGCCATCGCAAAAGCTTCACCCCTCTGGTGCTGAGCTACTGGTGGCCTAGCTTCCTCAAAAGGAGGTGAAATAGGACAATCTATCTTCTGGTAGGCACCAGACCCACAGAAAATAGCAAACTTTCAGCCTCTTCCTGTATTGCTCCCAGATGTGTCCCGGCTTCCTGCAGTAGGAACAACTGATCGCCTTTGGGTCCTGACCTCGATACTGATGCTTGCACCTGCTGAACTCCCACTGGTGCCTGCGTCTGCTGAATCTGAACATGAGGCCTTTTGGCCTGGCCTCCGTTGCTGCTGGCACCGTGAGGGTCCCGTCCCCTCTTGAGCCTCAGCTCAAGATCATCCTCTACTGCTAAGACACCCACCAAGACCTCCTCAAAAGTTGCACCACAGGCGCTCTTGGTATATCACTTCACCTCCTTGACCAGTCCCTTTCTGAACCTCCGGGCCTTCGTCGCCTCGGATAACCACTCGACAAATCTGCCCAGACGACAGAACTCCCCTGCACACTCCTCTACGAACTGACTGCCCTGGACTAAGGCCTCAAACTGAGTCTCGAGGGCACCTAGCGCTGTATCTGGGAAAAACTTTTTCTTGAACAGCTTCTTGAATGCTGCCCAAGTCTGCCATGGTGTACTAACCCTCGGATCGGTCTGGTACCATGTACGGGCCAAATCCTATATCATACTGGCCGACGCCTCGATCTGTAGCCTCGCTTGAATCTCTGCCTGTCTGAAAATATCCTCCATATGCTCTATCCACTCATCAACGTACAAAATGCCCTCTGTACCCATGAAGTCCCTCGGGTGCATCTTCTGGAAGTCTTGGATGCCCTTCTCCTTCGACTGGTGCAGCTGCTGAACTGCCGAAGGCTGAGCTGCTGTCCTCTAAACTACCGTCAGGGCCAAATCGAAGCCCCGACTGAACTCTGCCATCTGACGCTGCTGCTGGGCCTATTGGGCCTCCAAGAACTGCTGGAAGAAATCGAACAGTTGGACTGCGTCAATGGATCCTGAAGGTGGCTGCTGCTGCTGGAGCATCTCTGGAATCACCGGGCTCTGCCTATACACTGGTGGAGGAGCTCCTCCGAATGTAGTTGAAACACCTACCCCAGCTAGCACAACTGGTGTTGCGGTATCGGGGGCTGGCTGCACAGGACGAGAGGTGGCAGACCTCTCAGCAGTGTTCCTCGGTTCGGAGCGATAAGATCTAGTCTCGACCATCCTGGAGACAGATCAAACAAGGAATCAATACTGAGATAGAAGCGATAAATCAAGGAAGGACAGTTAATTTCAAAGAAGACAAATCAGCAAGATGTATAGATGGCATGAATTAAAATAGAAACTTTTTTTCTAACTGTGATTGAGTACCTCTCCGTTGAACCCTATCGCTCAATCCTATCGCAGGCTCACAGCAGTACAACTAAGTCGCCGTACTACCATGATATCGTACTAATACGACTCTCGACCTGCATGGGCCACCACTAAAAACGTGTCATGACCCGCACCCAGGGTAGAGGCACGAAAAGTGGTTACGTCTAGCCTACACCGCAGTGTCGACGGCAGAATGCTGTTCTAGGTCACTATCTAATCAATCAACTCACGCAATTATATAATGTACTTGTCAAAATCTCAACTCCGAACGAAGGACAAGTATAGATATAATGAAGTCTCAATCACAGTCTAAGAACGATATGATAACACAGAAGTTTATAACTAAGACTAAATAATAACAAAACCAACTACCTAAATATAATAATCTCAAAACAATCTCAAAACAAAACATATCTCAACTTATTTAAAATTCAAGTTCTAAAACATAAAACTAAATCAAGTCAACTAGCTAGACTCCCGATCACTCCGAGTGTCAAGGCCAAAGGTAGCTAAACCATCTCCTGGTCCATAGTAAGTAGGGCAAGTGTTCTCAGGGAAATCATCTGTAAAATTTCAACAGGTCCAGTCAGGACAGGATCGAGCACAATCTCATATAGAAAATCCAAGTAAATGACAGAGAACTATAAAGCAGTTATAGACAGTTGTATTGATGAACATGGCAGTTTATATTCAGGTGATGGTATTGAGAGACTGATAAAGTACAAGGAATATAAGGTAACTAAAACAAGAGAAGAATCATGGCAATCAAGACTGTAAAATAGAATCTAGCTGAACTAGAGTAACATGGTATAAGTCCAGACAGTAAATGTCGACAAGTGTAAGCTCCAATATAAGTCCAGTACAAGATGAATCTAATACAAGATGAATCCAGTATGAGACGATTCCAGTCATAGTGATCAATGATTCCTGGGTGAGTCCAGCCTATACTCTAACAGTGCGTTTTAAAATACCGAGGTCGACATCTAAACGACTATAGGTAATCCGGCATATGACACACCTGGCCGGGTGTGAGATGGCTATCATTCCAGTTTAATTCTAGCATGTGGGGTGATTCCAGAATTAGGGTATGTCTACATGTCTTACTCAAGTATTTTCCTTCCCAGCAAGTATAAGTGAATCTAGAATACGACACGAGAATCGAGATGAGTCCAGCCAAATATGATGATAGCAGCAATGATTCCAGAATGATTCCAGTAATAGAGGCCAGACAATATGGTATGTGTGTCGCATACAAGAATCCAGAAATATCTATACGTGTTGTAACAGAGAATCATATACAACTAACTAGAACTGAAGTACAGTAATTGACAAATAAATGAGAGAACTATGAGAGAATGTACTCGCCTGATACTTTATGCAACTGATGGAAATAGATATCTGTACCGGAGTTACAATGTCCTAAATAGAGCAGTATGGGTTATGACATGTTCAACTACAAGAAAAATGAAAGATACAATGCAAACTATATGATTTCTAGGTCAAACTAGGTCAAAGTCAAACTTAGGTCAACCATGGTCAACACTTTAGTCAACTAGGTCCATCCTTGTCCAGTCAAGTCTCACTAAGCCTAACCAAGCCTAGACAAGCATCCAAGCACAAACACAAAGTCACTAGCAACACCCATTGCATATATGAAATATATATATACATACATTCATACATGTGTACGTAGATACATAGTGAGGGCTAAGGCATATACGAATTTAGATTACACACATTCATGCCTTCATTCATATATATATGCATAAAGAATATATATGCACATAGGCTAAGGTATATACATGTATATCTACATTCATACAAGATGCATAGGTACTTACTTGTATACATTTACATATATATATACATGGATGCATATTCATTGTTTTCATCATCTTGCATTATATATTGCATTACATCACATCATTCTTGCATATATTCATTCATTCTACTCATAACATATATTGCCTACATTGCATATATCATGGCATACCTATACTTATTCATTCATGCATTAATTATACATATGTTGCATACATATACATATATATATGTAGAGAGATAGAGGGGGCTAGACAGTTAAAGGGTTTAAGTATACACATGGCTACATACATGGCACATATCTTGCATACATACTTACACATTACATTCATTCATTTATTCCTTGCATTTGATTACATACATTGTATAGCTATATTACAAGATACATATTCATTCATTAGTTAGGACACTACAACATATCATTTATGAAAACAAAGGAAAGGGAAGGGGAAAAACTGAATGGGAAGGGAGGAAACTGAGAATAACATTACTCATTCTTTCAATTTAACATACATGCATTCATGGCATCAATCTAAGTTTTTTTAGAGTGTAGACAGTGCAAATGTGCATCATATGAACAAAGTATAGATGTGTCACAGGTGCAAAGTGTCAATGTAAAGTAAATGCAAGTGTACAAGTGTCAAACATGTGTGTGCAATGTAGAGTATAATAGATGTAGGTGCAGCAGTGTGTCAATGTATTAGAGCCAAGAGAGCAGTATGCAGAGCAATGTGAAGTAGGGTGTATAGGGAAGCATCAATGCAAGCAGTATGGTGTTCAGGATAGAACATGAGGTTCAAGGGTCTAACAAGATGATATGAAGGGAATACATATAGGTTATAAACTGAAACTATAGGAGAATGGGGACCAACAAGAGTTATATGAGAACATTCTCAAAGAAGAGACATCTAGTCATATGTTTAAGGACTGAATCAATGAGGAAGAACCAAGTTTTGCTTGACTTGGACAATTATGATTAATGGACTGGCCAAACTCACATGTTTTTATGGAACATGAATCAAACTAAATGCTAGGACATATCCACTAAGGATTGATCCTATAGGAGAATGAGAAGACATCTATATGGGATAACTGGACCATAGGGATGTGAAGGCAGAATAATTGTTCAGTATCTGAACAGTGTAATCCATTACCGCAGTTCCAAGTTTAAAAGTAATTTGATTTCAGTTTACTAAATATTAAACAAATGAAATCAGATCAGCAATCTTATATATAGATATACAACCAAAAACCCAAACTAAATTTCAACTGTCAACAAAACTGGGGCTGGATTTAACTGTTTCCATGAACATTCCAATGAAAACCTAAAATAATAACACAAAAATCTCAAAATTAAAGTAGGAACCTGTGTGAGTAATTTGGACATGTGTGACATGTTTTCGTGTCTATTCGTGTCTAAATTACTGGATACGAAGTGTCCAAAAATTCTAAAAACTGAAGTATCAGTAAACAGCACAGGCAGCCTCGTGCAGCAAGGACACAGCCTCGTGTACGCGACACAGGGCACGACACGACTCATGCTCGTGCCCAGGTGTTCGCCGAGGATAGGGGAACGTGCTTGTGTGTCTACAACGTGTCCACGACACACGTACACTCGATACGGACACTGTATCAGTGTACGTTTTTTGCTGAACCGGTATAGGCAAAAATGCGTGCACGTGTCGTAGCGTATCCGACACGACACGAACAGCTCTGGGACTTGGGGGCTAACTTGTCAGTCGTGGCCCCCACTCCATGCCAAGTGACATGCGGCAACGTGGCTTGTGCTACGAGAAAACACTCTCGAGCAGCAGGGCACGCGCGGCTGCTCGTACAACGTGTTCGTGTCCGTTTTGGATACGAAACGACACAAAAATTGATCAATCCATACGAAATCTAAAGCACATGCATAGGGCTACAAATTTGATTAATTAGTTTTCAAAAATATGAATAAAAGTTCTTTGAGACATTTTGTCAGACACACACATAGACGTATTGATACGTGTCCGATACGGACACCAAACGACACATTTCTACCCAATTCTAGGGACAGCTAGAGGACACCTATATAGCCTAATATGCATAGAAATCAGAATATTAGCACAATTTGAGGAGTTTTACCTATAGGTGCAAATAACAAGAAAAACCTTAAAATGAAGCGTTCCTCCTTGCTAGCTCGGATCCCCAAATTGCTCAAAATCTGGGATTACTCTCCATAAACAGGAAATAGAAGAGTATTAGGCTCTAATGCAAGAAACTAGAGTTAAAAAGGATATAAAATGAGAAATCTATGGATTGGGGAAGAATGGACAAACCTTTCTTTTCTCTATGTGTTCATTCAATACAAAAGAGGCAAGAACTCAATGAGGAGATTATTTATAGGGAAGGGAAATGACCTAGTGGCTGGTCATAAAGGAAAGAATTAGGGTTAGGGTTTAGTCTAGTGGGCTTTGGGCCTAGTTGTACTAGCTAACTAGCTCAAGTCCTTAGCCTTTGGTCCAATGCAAAAATCCTCCTACTCTCTTCATGAAACTTAGCCAACTTAAGTCGACCAAGACCAACTTAAGTTAGATTAGGTCTATACCATGTTAACTAAGTCACCAAAGTCAAGGTTAAAGTCTAGGACAGTCTCTTAAGTCACAGCTAGCAAAAGTCAAAATTAACAATCACTAATGCAATAAATTATAAAATAATTCAAAGAGGCCAAATGACCAAATATCCTCATGCTCAAAAGTAAAAATAAATCATCCTAATGACATGTTAGGATCTAGGTCATGCTGTCTCTACGGTTACACTAGTAAATATCAAAATCACAAGTCATTGGTCAAAATGGTTTTTAAGTTGATTTTTAAAATCACCAAAAATCAGAATCTGATTTAAATGCAATAAATAATGATTATAAATACAAAATTTCAAAAATACTCTCATTTCAGAAATTGGGTGTTACAATGATGTAGTCCTTTAAATTGTTACCGAAGGATACATACCTTCCTCTTCATCGATAATGATGCGAAAAGATTTGCGTCTCCCGTCATATGTCGCGAGCATCAACTATCGAGAATCTACTTACTTTTAGTTGATGAAGGAAGGTCCACCTACATCACGAGTAGATGTGACCTTTGGTACCCAAGTTCTTGTAGGTCCTGAAACTTTAGTCTTCGGTACCCATGCATATAGATTAATGTCAACCAATTTCCTAATTTACACTGTGGGGAGATATGACCATATAATCCATAGTATGTGTAAGTAGCATGCCTATTTGTGTTAGAAGCAGGTTAATGGTGATGTCTATATGCAGTATGGTGATAGTTGTGTAGAACAGCAGGATAGTGACTATATGTAGCAGCAGGATGATGTTATGTCTATGTGCAGCTTGGAGATAGTTAGCAGGATTGACTATGTGTAGATTAGAATGATATCTATGTGCATGTCGTTTACGTGTTACATGGGAGTACGTGTACATATAAGCATGGTTACGTGCTGCATGTGGGTGATGAGTTTTACTATTGTGAGTGGTCGTGTGTCTTGTGTGTGTTTTGTGATGTGTGATTGGGTTTGAGGTTGAGCAACCTTTCTCCCCAATCTAATCTCTAATTTCTTAGAGGCAGCGTTCAATTCATTATACTTAGCATTTAGACCATCAATCTTAGCAATAGAGCGTTGTGGTTGTTCTTTTCTTCAGCAAGCTCTTTGTTGAGTCTGAGATCTCACGTGTTTGCTTTTCAATAAGTGCTTCGGCATCATATAGGCTTAACTTAAGCTTGGATACCTTATCAGTGACTTCCGTGGGTGGAGTATCTCTAACATTATCAAGTAAAGAAGAAAGATTTTGAATCTCTTTTTATAGCCTTTGATTTTCTTCTTGGCATGCTTATATTTACTAAAGACTTTCTTATGGTCATTTAGTAAATCATTAAATACATCGCCAAGTTCCTCAAATGTAAAGTCATCGAGAGTTTTGCTAGTTACCTTCTCGGATGTTGCCATTAGGAAGACATTTACGGTATCTTGAGGAGAGTCATTTTCTTCTTCAGAATCACTTGCTTCGCTTTCGTGCCAAATACTAGTGTTGGCATACTTTCTTGAAGAAGGCTTCTTGTAGGGCTTCTCATATCTGTTGTGTTTCTTTGCGAAGGGACAGTCCTTTCGAACGTGTCCAGTCTTTTTGCAACCGTAGCACGTTGGTTCTTCCTCGTTGTCTTCTTGGTTCCTTCTTTCTTCGATTGAAACGAAGGAACTTCTTGAAGTTGCGGACTAGAAGAGCTTGATCATCACATTCAGAATTGTCGTCGTCTGTCTCTTCAGGATCAGCCTTCGACGATGAGCTTTTATGGCAATCTTTTTTGCCTTTGGAGCCGGTTCGTGAAGTCTTTGAGGTCAAGCTCGTGGGTCATCAGTTTTCCATCAAGGTTTCTATAGACATTTTGGTGAGATCATTTCCTTCAGTAATAGTTGTTACCTTAGGGTTCCAGATCTTCGGTAGCCCCCAAAGTAACTTGCAGATCTTCTTATGATTTGTATATTGTTTGCCAAGAGATGAAAGAGGATTGATGACGTCAAGGAACCTTGTGAACATTTGGGTGATCGTCTCATTCGGCTTATCTTGAATGCCTCGTATTCTTGAGTAAGACGACTATTTTAGATTCCTTTACTTGAGTGGTTCCTTCATGCGTCACTTCTAGAAGCTTCATACTTCGTGCGAGGTGGTACATGTAGAGACCCTGTTAAATTTATTCATGTCTATTACACAAAAAAAGCATTAATAGCTTTAGCATCCAGACTCGTCTATTTCTTTTCTCGTCAGAATATTTGTCATTGGGTTTCTCGATGAGATCTCCATCGACAACTATTCTGGGGGTTTTTTGTAACCATCAGTGACAATGGTCCATAGGTCGAAGTCTAGAGACTTGAGATAGAAACTCATCCTAGTTTTCCAATAGGTATAGCTGGTTCCATCAAATATAGGTGGCCTATGAGTCGACTGTCCTTCACCATGGTTGGAAAAACATAGGTTATGTGGTTTCCATTGATCAGCTCTAGGTGTTAGTCCTTGTAAAGAGAACAGCTCTGATACCAATTGAAGAACATGTAGGCAACTCTAGAGGGGGTGAATAGAGTTTATAACAATAATTGCCAAATAAAAATCAAACGCTTTTCACCAATAAATAATCAGAGTATTTAATGCAAAATAGAAAGATCAAGAGAGCATACACAAACACAGTCATTTTTAACATGGTTTTCCTCGTGGAGGACTAGTCCAGGCCTAGAACTCTTGCTCAGGATTAAATCTACTATTTATAAATAGTAGTTATACCCCGTGCCTTTTTTCAGAAGAGCACGTCAACTTCTTACAAGGATCACTGTGGCGATGCTTGGAATTTCCAAGCAACTTTCTTGACTCTGCACAAACTCCTAACTGAATAGCACTGAGCACTTCGAGGCTTAGGAAGCTTATGTCTAGTAGATAAGAAGGTTTAGGCTAGTATGTGGCTTATATAGAAGAGAAAGAAGATAATTAGATGATTGAAAATGAGAGAATTCAAGGCCTATTGTACTAGTTGGAATAGGCAGAATTCGGCCAGAATTCTGTGTCAAGAATTGAAATTTTTGGCCGTTGGACAACTAGCATACAGCAAACCCTAAAAATTAGGATCCTGTAATTTAGGAGACAAAGTTCGGCTCGAACTCTGTGTGGAGGCAGAGTTTGGCCCGAACTATATCTCCATAGGACAAGATTGCTCAAATGGGCTTTTGTGGGCTAGTTTGGTTCGGTGGAGCTTTTGGTTTGTTTGGAGATATGGTATAGGCCCAAACTACTCAGTGCTACTCAGTTTACATTTAGCTAGACTAAATAAATGTAAAAATACAGACTCAAAAAGAGTACGCTGCAGGAGAGAGCCGACGTCCGTCTTGTACTGAGTTCTGTCTTGATGTGTCATATTGAATTATGACAAGTATCATATTGTCAATTTTATCAATATTTGGTTGACTGTGATTTGGGTCAACAGAGAGGTATAAGAGACCCCTTCCCATCATTCAAGCGGGGGTTTTCTGCAGGTCATATGTATTTTTGTCATCAATTCTCGGGACTATTGACTATATAGATAGAATGTCGGCTGGTAGTTAACTTTCGGCTTCGGTTTATTTCGACAAAAGGAAGTGAAACCACTATTGGGATGAAGTAGCATCTAGAGTTGGAAGATGATGTCACGACCTGCACCCGCTTTTCGGGATACGAGTGCTTGTCCAAGCCAGCCTACGTTGCAGTGTCGGCGGTAGTACGCTATCAAGGCCATGATGCTCAAATCACCAACAATGCTCATTAACAACAACTAAAATTTATTACAATAGTTACAAGATTTATATCTGAAAGAAAGTACAAAATTTCACAATTTTTATTACAACAAAATTTAAACTAACTAGCTTCTAGGTTTTGGCCTGCAAGTACATCCGTATCTCCCAATGCTAAGTGAAGCCACAACTAACCTGAAAAATGTTGGTTTCCAGTCAGAAAAGGAACAAGCACAAAACCGACGGTAAATTGAAAACATAATAGAATTCACAAGACATAAAAATAACATATGTGAAATAAAACTAGATAGTAACTGATGTCATGGCATGTCAAAAAAGAAAGTAGATAACTCTACAACATGATATTTCAACTAGAGAAAAATATGTAAACATGGTGACATGGCAAGTGGCAAAAAAATCATGGAAAAACTATCCATGTGTTTGGAAATATGTGTTCGACATGTGAACGGCTAAGGGGTAAATCCGGCACCCTGCACGTGAATTGTGCAACTGCTATCAGTCAAGATCAGACGTTTTGGGGATGTTTCTGGTGGTCCACATGTCGACTAAGTATTTCCCGCCCAGCTAGTACTCATGGAATCAAGTCACAAGTATGGTAATCATGTAAATGACAGTCAAATAAATCCATGATATTAAACCGCTAATAACGTGTCATCAAGCAAAAGAGCATATGTATAAACATGAAATGAAAAGACTACTATGAATCGAAAGCAATCAGAAAGTGGACTTGCCTGAGGTCCTTAGTTGTTAAATCCGATAGTACTATTGCATCCAGAAAAGTCCAATTACCTAGGGTTGATATGAAGAAGTCCAAAATTGTCCAAAAATAAGGGTATGATTAGGCGGTCATG